>CAXITT010000453.1:174521-189531 GCA_964033795.1 Lymnaea stagnalis | reverse complement strand
CCCCCCCCCCCCAATATAATAATTCCGTTGCCTACACCACAGGAGTGATCTTGATATGTGTTCATTCTTGACAAAGCAAGTGTCCTTGGATTGTTGTGATTTGTTGCGAGTGATAGTGGCAAGCATTTTCTCTGCTGTGTTCGGCTGGCTTTTTGTTTGTGTTCAAGCACGTCGGGGCCTATTTGTAAACACCCATCTTGGGTTTTCATTAAGTTAAGTGTCATGAAAAGACAAACTGTCTCATCTTCTCCATTAACAGCAAATATTGAAACGGGAGTCTATTGCTTTTGGTACAAATTTCTAATCATGTACACAATCAGAAGTGTTAATCTTATACACTGACCTTGCTCTATGCGTTTTTTGGTACACATTTCTAATCATGCACACAACCAGAAGTGTTAATCTTATACATTGAACTTACCCTATGGCTTTTGGTACACATTTCTAATCATGTACACAATCTTGTACACTGAACTTACACAAGTGTATATAATTAATATTTTAGCTATAATCTGTCAATCTTTCATTTACCTTAATTTTGGTTTAAATTCTTAGTTTTTAAAACTTAAGGTTTGCCAATGAATTCTTTATAAGATTAAACTTTCCGTATTTCCAGTCACACCGCATGACTGTAGTTTTTAGAGTGTCACCACCTGCCCGTGGATCCTGGCCAAAGATGATCAGTGAAACCTGACCGATATACAACCCTTTTCTCTAGGCACTGTAATGTTTGGAACTACATATTATGTTTCCAAGTGAGTTTTTAGTATATTGCACTTGAGGGTTTCAAATGCTGTTATATATTTTTGTTTGTTACTACTTGATTTATCTAAGTTTCTTCAAAATCCTGTCTGTAAATATTTCATTGAGAACTGGTTCTAGTGATTTTAAGTTAACTTATTTGGTCTTTGACGTTACCGGTAGTTGCAGTGTTTACATTGTGGATTGTTCACACTTGTATTTCTATTCACACCAAGGCTGCTTGCTGCATCTTCCCACAAGACTAATCCGTCATCCAATCCACACTGCTCGATTGGATTTATAACCTTCTTGCGCCTAAAAAATGTAATGAAGTCTGACTTTCTACTACCAATCGTGTTCGTCATGCGTGGATGGCCTTCCAGCTGACAAGATTGTGGGCACCGTGAAGAAGAAAGCATGGCAGCATTTAGTGACGCTGTGCCCTTGACTGCTCAAGTTAAAACCATTGGACTCGGGGCCCATCAGGTATGTAAAAAAAAAAAAAAAATTCAGTTACATTCACTAACTGTAAATGTCAAGACCCCTTACGAACCCAGATCCCTCTTGCCAATTAACATGCACAAAATGTGCACTTTGCGCCCTGTATTATACATCATTGACTATGTACACATTCAGAAGTGTACGCCTGTAATGAGCACACTAAAAATTCACATTAAGAAAGGGGGGTGGGGGTGGGGAGGGGGTTCACAGGTTTGAAACGAATTTCTTTAATGACCAGGTTTAATTCACGTTTGTATGTTTGGTGAGGTAAGATACGATAAGATTCTTTCATCGATCCAAGCAAATGGAAATGGGGTTTTGATTGCATTGAACATAGACATTGTCAGCACATAAATAAACACATGTTTGAATAAAGTTGACATCTTCCAACGAAAACAATGTACACACAAGGCAGCCCATCAGTCATCATAGGGACTTAATTAGCGATCATTTAGAATGTGTGACCTCTGGGGGAGCACGCTGAGTAATTCGTACAGGTTAGGGAAGAAACGAATTTTTATGTCTTTCAGTCCTCGCCTTAGGCCTTAGGAGAAAGAATTCGTCCCGAACGGGCCGATCCTTAGTATCTGAACGGGCCGATCCTTAGTATCTGAACGGGCCGATCCTTAGTATCTGTGATGAGGAAGGGGGGATGTATCATCCAACATTTTTTTAGTTTACTATAACTATTACGCACTGACTTGTATTGGGAGAAATTAATCCCCTATTTTAATTTTAATTTGGCTCGTTGTAAACAGTGCCTAACAAAGGACGATACCATAGAGTCAACAATATTAAAGATACGACACCCAAAACAGTTTCTAGCCACAATTGATAAGATTTATTAAGTCTTAAGATAATTACAAAAGAACAGAAAATATAATGACAATCTTCAACTTACAGTATGGTAGATCTTGTACCGGTACAACGTTAACACAGTTAGAATAATGTGCCAATGAATAATGATGAAAGCGAAATAAACATGAGTATGAGCACACAAATACACAAAGAATATTACACGTCTCGTAAAGTTAATAATTTCTATCTGAATCTCCGTCTTTTTCCGAGCCTGTCAATCCTTTATATAGGTGGGTCTACCGACGCCTAAGCCCTGCCTACGAGAAGCTACATAGCATTACTAGAACAATCACAATCATTTTACAAAATACTAATAAAGATCAATACTCGGAGGTCGAGATTCCATCTCTAAGGACCTCTGGCCGTGGAGCATCATAGCCTAGTCGTCCCTGGGGACTCCGGCCATGCAACTCGGCCTTGAGTAACTGGGTTTAGGGCAGGTTGCTTCCACTCATGAGGGGACAGTTTTGCGTCACAGCCCCCCCTTGCCCATTGAGTCTTACGGTCGGGACGTAGGGTTGGAACAGCTTTGCTTCCTCTCCGGAGATGACGCTGCGTTGCCACCCCCACCGCCCAGGGAGCCGTGCGTTCCTTGGTGTGGCACGGTTTTCCTTCCACTCCGGGAGTAGTCACAAGTTTAACTTTCTCCCACTGTTCCTAAGAGTTGTGTGGACATGGGTCAAAACGGCTTTACTTCCTCTCCCGGGGGGNGGGTGGCGTTGCGTTACCTCAACCCACCGTTCGGGGGGTGGTTCGGTCGGGACGAAACGGTCGCCTAGGGGCGGCTTTCTCAGGGCCGCGTCTTCTTAATCATTGACAAGGGTTTGGGCGGCCACCCATTCCCTCATACCCATCAACGGCAACAAGTAATCATGTTAGCGCTTAAACTTCCGTTGCGTTGGAAGTCATGCGTTTTGCCTGGGATCTTTTAGCTTCAGAAGGAAAACTCCCCCCTACTAGTCGGGCACGCCACGAAGAGGCAAGATCCCTTGTAACACCACCGAGAGGCTTGTGGTGCTAGGCAAGGATTTTCCAGAGGTCCACCCTTGCCTGCCCGTCTACAAAATACTATTTTGAACAGATTAATTATTTTTAGTGGCTGGCGGCATCAACACGGCAGATCAAAGACTAAGCCACACCCATCTGTGAACACAGCGTCTCATGCGGGGTCAATCAGAGTGCACGCACGAGAAAAATTATGTAAACAAGCTCTATGTAACAATAACATTTTTTCAAATAGTTCTTCAAGTGAAGGATGTTTAGTTTGTGTGGTGTTTCCAGCTTTCTTGATTAGTCGGTTTAGTCGGTTTTGATATCAGACGATGAATTCACACACCAGCAGGTAATATTGAAATTAAGTAGGCTTCCAATTGTTGCACATTTAGAATAAGTCAACGACTTGTTTGTTTACGCCGAAATTGTACAGTTTTTTTTTTCAAGGTAGAACAGTCTTTGGTCGAATTTCTTATACAGCATTTGGCCGTGCTCATGCCATGTTAGCTTATAATTAATGGTGACACCTAAGTACTTATATACCTCCACTTTACCTACACTTTGATTTTTTATGTTGAGATCTGTAATCTGGAGATTCCCCAACCATTTCCTTAGTTTTTGAGACATTCAGCTGGATACCCGGTACATGTCCATCGCACAAATTGAGTAAAGCCAGTAACTAAGTTGCGGTATAAGCCTGCTCCTTCAGATATTAAGCCAACGATGGTGGTATCATCAGCAAATTTTATGATTGGAACGGTGTTGCTTGAGCTTTGAATATCTTTAATATAAATATATTGTATACAGGACATGGGAGAGAACGCAGCCTTGTGGCGCCCTGGTGTTTATTTATCTGGTTAGAGATACTCGGTTATTTACTTTGACATTTTGTGGTCGATTTGGTCAAAAGTTCAGTTTCCAAGCTTTAAAATTTGAATTGACACCTAACGAGGAAAGCTTTTTAATCATAAGGTGTGGTTGGATGGTGTTCCATGCTGAGAAGTCTAAGAAAAGCACTCTGGCATATTTTTAGGTTTGTCTAGATGATGGTAAATTCCATCCAACAATAGTAAGATTGGCATCCTCTGTGCTTCTGGTTAAATTTATAAGCAAATAGCCCTACAGACCGTCCTTTACCCTACCTGCCGGCGTTTCACTTTAAAATTTTTTTTTTTTTTTTACTATATCTACTTATTTAAAATGCTTAAGACTTTCATTGAACTTTTTTATTGACAGTTATTGCAAGTGTTCCATTTAATTTACTCTTCAAGTATATGATGGCAATCTGCAACCTTTCCTAAAAATGTTTTGAGATTTTAATTAAAATATATCAGCTCTACAGGCAAATTTGTTTAAAACATCCATTTCTTAAATTAAGACCCTCCCCCCCCCCCCACCTTACCCTTTTATTAAAATTAGCACTTTTAAAAATATGTTGATATGGCAATCTGCAACCTTTCCTAAAAATGTTTTGAGATTTTAATTAAAATATATCAGCTCTACAGGCAAATTTGTTTAAAACCTCCATTTCTTAAATTAAGACCCCCCCCCCCCCCCCACCTTACCCTTTTATTAAAATTAGCACTTTTAAAAATATGTTGAACTTTTAACCCACAGTCCCAGCAGTACAAAACCTAGCCTCACAGTCCCAGCAGTACAAAACCTAGCCTCACAGTCCCAGCAGTACAAAACCTAGCCTCACAGCCCCAGCAGTACAAAACCTAGCCTCACAGTCCCAGCAGTACAAAACCTAACCTAAAAAGCTTCTAAAATAAATCCTTTATATTCAGTTATATAACTTAACACAGTTTTACAGACAAACCTTAATGATTAGTACTTGACAACAAGGTCAAGGTCATTTCACACAAAAAGGTGATAACATGCATGAATGAAAATTCAAGTTTTATTTTTTTTTTAATCATTAGCTATCGCCTGATTGCTATGACTGATCTGTTATTTAAAAAAAATAAGAAAATTAATTTTAAACTAAATTATATAAGGTACAAATAAACAAGGTCGTAGACTCGTATACATATATATTGTCTTAATATATGCATACTGGTATGCACTATGAATCATGAAAATACAGTTAGTTAACATTTTTGTATATAACTGTTATAGCATTATATTTTTAGAACTTAATGGGGTGCGTTGTTTGTTTGTTTGTTGACACCGGGTCATTCTATCATGAGAAAGTACCAAAGTGAATCCAAATGTTTCACAAAAAAATAGTTAACTTCTCATGTTCTATAATATATGCCGGCTTTTAAAACAACTGGCCTACAGACAGTCCTACACCCTACCTGTCGGCTTTTAAACAACTGGCCTACAGACAGTCCTACACCCTACCTGTCGGCTTTTAAAACAACTGGCCTACAGACAGTCCAACACCCTACCTGTCGGCTTTTAAAACAACTGGCCTACAGACAGTCCTACACCCTACCTGTCGGCTTTTAAACAACTGGCCTACAGACAGTCATACACCCTACCTGCCGGCTTTTAAAACAACTGGCCTACAGACAGTCATACACCCTACCTGCCGGCTTTTAAAACAACTGGCCTACAGACAGTCTTGTACCCGTGGCTCTTCATTGATTAATATAAAAGTCGCAAGTGAAAAAGTTTAACAATTTCACCTTAGTTCAACTGTCACGCATGACACTAGTTATCAATGAAAGCTTTTTTTTTTTTTTTTGTTAGTTGCTTGTTCACTCAGTACTATTGATATAAAACATTTTGAGTAGTGGGAGGGTCGGCTGCGAAAAGGAAGCAGCTACACCAGAAGCAAAATATATATGCAAGAGATATGAATCAAGTTGTAACAGTACAGTGCTTTAGAATTAATAAAAGAAAATTAATACGTAAAAGAAAATGTGATCTCCAATATGGTACAATTTGATGCACATATTTGTCATTGATTAAATATTTCATGTTTTACAATACAGATTATATATTTGAGAAAACAAAATTTTGTAATCACGTAGATATCAATTACATCTACAGAAATCAAAATGTCATGTTCTCATTTTTAGAAAATTTAAAAGTGAAGGATAAAGACATATATTTGAGCGTAGTTTTAAAAGAAAATGTATTATTAAAAATTATTTGTGTAAAGCATTTTTACAATTTAAAAAAAAAATTGTTTGCCCAAAGGAAAATATCCTAGTTGTAGTAAATTTTCAATATAAAAATTCATAGTTTTTAAAATCACTAGAATTTCTTTTCTATTCAACAAATCAAATATTTTATTAAAATTTTTATTTTTGTTCAATTAAAGAATCAATGTTTCATTGATTTTCATAATGTATCTCATCCAATTTTTTTAAAATAATATGATGTACAACTTCATAATGTCAATTTGTAAATAGAAACACATCATTAAGTAAAACAATACAATTTAGAAACATGTTAAAAATATGTAGCAACAAATATTTTAGTGAACATAAGACTCACAATGTATTTATTACATATCGAAACGATTGCTAAAAAATATGTAAGCTGGAATATAAAAAGTAATTTAAGCATCATTGAGAGTAATGTTTCAACATTCTGGATGCAAGACCTGTGACACGTCATTTCCGATTAAAACATGGGTCTTTATTGACCAGAGGCTCTGCATTTTTATCACACCACTGACAAAATGACAAGGCGTTGGTTTGGATGACACGGAGTAATGTTTTGCAGTCACCCTCGGCCGCGTGACTTTCAGTGGGATCTTGGCCGAAAATGCTTTTATAAAGCTGAGGTAAAGAATAAGACTTTTTTCTGTTATTTTTCGCACTGGGTCCCTGAGAGGCACCGACGGTGTATGAATGCTGAGGTGTCTCTGCATCTATTGACCCCAGTTGAGGGACATCTTCTGATAATCTGGCCTTTTTGCTGGGTGATACTGAATGACAAATGTTTGGATCGAGTGTCTCCTTATTGGCCTCGCTGTTTGCTGTTTCCACTACAGCAGTGAATGACCGATTTTTTCTTTTATTGTTGACAAATTCTGGTTTCTTTGGAGGGCCATCTAATCCTTTGAAACCCTTCAAGCTATCTACGCACAAAATGTTTTCAGGAACAGGCTGTTTAGCATTGTTTAGCTCTGAGATGAGGATTGGGAAATCAAACCTGGAATTGAATGAAAGAAAACAAGTCTATATTGAACGTTTAATTCGATTTTGAAAAGAAATATTTTAACCAATTCAAGATAAACGCCCAACAATAATTCCGATGTATTTCCAAGCTTGATCAGATAGTTGCACCGCTTACATGGCGTATTACATTCAGTTGATCTCATTCAAGATTTATGCATTTAAATAATTTCCTTTAATGTATTTGATAATTACTCTAAAAAAATTATCTCATTAGAGCTATTTTAAACTCTCTTATAATGATTCCACTTGCCCATTTCCATTGTGAGCTACAAGACAAGCTGGTTCCGGCAAATTTGTCAAGAATGAGCAGATCAAAGGAGCATGAGATTCAAATGTGCCGTACGCCTCCAGTGCATCATTATTTAATCCTGAAATACATTGTCATATTACAGGAAATTGTATAAATTATGAATAAAAAAATTAAAAAGCGGGGTAACTGAAATAATGAAATGAACCGCAAAGAAATGATCAGTGTTTCATTATGCACTAATTAATACAGTCTTTCAGTATTGAGATAAATGTAAACACAATAAATAACACATAATTTGATTAGATTTCTGCTGTTGGATTTCCTTACAAAGTTTTTTTAATATTTTGTCAATACGCTGTATTTTAAGCATGACTAAAGATTAACAACATTCGAATGGCGTATTAATTTGCTCCTAATAGAATTCATATTGGAAAAAAAATCTTTTAACAAAAATGTTTTGATATTAAAGTTGGAGACGCCAAAGTGCAAATTAGTAACACTTTATCTATTGCAGCTGATGTGACTTTGTTGATAGCAACTGATGTGACTTTGTTGATAGCAACTGATGTGACTTTGTTGATAGCAGCTGATGTGAGTTTGTTGATAGCAACTGATGTGAGTTTGTTGATAGCAACTGATGTGAGTTTGTTGATAGCAGCTGATGTGACTTTGTTAATAGCAACTGATGTGAGTTTGTTGATAGCAGCTGATGTGAGTTTGTTGATAGCAACTGATGTGAGTTTGTTGATAGCAGCTGATGTGAGTTTGTTGATAGCAGCTGATGAGAGTTTGTTGATAGCAACTGATGTGAGTTTCTTGATAGCAACTGATGTGAGTTTCTTGATAGCAACTGATATTAATATCTTGCAATACTGGTATCTTCTATTTGAGTCTGTCCCCTGAGTAGCCTTCCTGAGTATTTCCCCTGAGTGGCCTTGCTGAGTCTGTCCCCTACGTTGGCTTTCCGAGTCTGTCCCCTGAGTAGCCTTTCCAAGTATGTCCCCTGAGTGGCCTTGCCTAGTCTGTCACCCGCGTGGCCTTGCTGAGTCTTTCCTTTGCGTGGCCTTTCCGAGTCTGTCCCGTGCGTGGCTTTGCCGAGTGTGTCCCCTTCGTGGCCTTGCCGAGTGTGTCCCCTTCGTGGCCTTGCCGAGTGTGTCCCCTTCGTGGCCTTGCCGAGTCTGTCCCCTGCGTGGCCTTTCTGAGTCTGTCCCATGCGTGGCCTTGCCGAGTGTGTCCCATGCGTGGCCTTGCCGAGTGTGTCCCGTGCGTGGCCTTGCCGAGTGTGTCCCGTGCGTGGCCTTGCCGAGTGTGTCCCATGCGTGGCCTTGCCGAGTCTGCCCCGTGCGTGGCCTTGCCGAGTCTGTCCCGTGCGTGGCCTTGCCGAGTCTGTCCCATGCGTGGCCTTGCCGAGTCTGTCCCATGCGTGGCCTTGCCGAGTCTGTCCCGTGCGTGGCCTTGCCGAGTCTGTCCCCTGCGTGCCCTTTCCGAGTCATTCCCTTGCGTTTACTTGCCGATGTGTCCCCTAATTGGCATTAGTTCAATTAACTCTTCTTGTTGTACATTGGAGCTCATGTATCTGCAAATGACAGCGACTTGCACAATGTCACGGGAAAATGTCATCCACATCACAAGACACAATGTCATCCACATCACAAGACTTATCACATGCTAGAGAATACCTTCTTGCCGATTTTATGTCTTCAACTTGCTGATTAATCATCTTACGCCCATCCCCATGGCTCTCTCTTCCACAGTTCTTTCTGTCACAGCTCTTTCCGTCAAATCTCTTTCCGTCACAGCTTTTTCTGCCAAATCTCTTTCTGTCACAGCTTTCTGTCACAGCTCTTTCTGGCACATCTCTTTTTATCATATCTTTCTGTCACATCTCATTCTGTCAAATCTCTTTCCGTCACACCTCTTTCTGTCACAGGTTTCTGTCAAATCTCTTTCCGTCACAGCTTTCTGTCACAGCTTTTTGTCACAGCTCTTTCTGTCAAATCTCTTTCCGTCACATCTCATTCTGTCAAATCTCTTTCCGTCACATCTCTTTCTGTCACAGGTTTCTGTCAAATCTCTTTCCGTCACTTCTCTTTCTGTCACAGCTCTTTCCGTCACATCTCTTTCTGTCACAGCATTCTGTCACAGCTCTTTCTGTCAAATCTCTTTCCGTCACATCTCTTTCTGTCACAGCTCTTTCTGTCACAGTTCTTGCTGAAAGTGGAAAGTCTATAGTTTTTGGTCCTCCTCAGTTCACTTTTATTTTGAACATCTCTAAAAGATGCTCACATAAGTTCAGTGAACATTGTTTCAAGTAATTCCCCAACTGAGACACATGAGAAAGCTCCAAGAGTCGCAGGTTCCCGACCCCTTGCCTAACTCATCTTGTCACACTGACAACAGGGCATAGGGCACACAAATCCTTTTGAAGACCTAAACGTTTAAGATAAAAATTGTGCACAGATTAGTTCATTCATTGTGCCCGTACCTGACATTGAAGAAGCTTTAGGGTCTATCTCCTTTTGAGGATTGAAGCACAGAAGAAGCTTGCTGGCAACACGGGACGGTTTTGACGCGTCCAGAAGTCCGTCCCTGGGCAAAGCGATGAAACTCAGCTCAGTAATTCTCGGGTTGTTATTTGATTTCCGAAATCCAGTTGTCTCTAAGTCAAATATCACGAAGGTCTGCACGGTTGGACTCATGCCTTCAGTTTCAGACATCGTGTTTCAAGCAGACTAAATTGATTGATCCGCCAAATTAAATCTGAAAAGAGTTCTAATTTTTTTTAAAATAAATTGGTAATCTCCACCCCCCCCCCCTTTTTCCCCCACAGCTAAGATCTACTTTCGATCACAAATTTTTATTCATTGTAGACATCGTGTTTCAAGCAGACTAAATTGATTGATCCGCCAAATTAAATCTGAAAAGAGTTCTAATTTTTTTTAAAATAAATTGGTAATCTCCACCCCCCCCCTTTTTCCCCCACAGCTAAGATCTACTTTCGATCACAAATTTTTATTCATTGAAAACTATGGATACTGGTAATTCATAGATGAAACATGCCAGCCTGAACAGATTGATCCGTACTTTGTATAGCTTGTATACTTTGCCGAGGTCTACGGCCAGGGCTTTTGTACGGGTTTTCACTATGGCCTTAGAAAACATAGAACATTTTTTTTTTTACGCTAGAAATGCGTTTAAAATTTGGCGTTGCAAAAACTTCGATATTGTACTCACCAGCCATCGAAAGTAATAAACTGAACCCGGTTTCATTGACACCATCCGGTAACTGGCTCAATTCTACACAGTATATTCAGTATTTTTATTCTGACCGGGTTAAAAATTAAAGAGCAGGTGAAAAGAGGAGCGAAGTTGATAGAAGAAAAAAAAGCGAGCTGTAATTTTCATTTAAGGGGATAATCATCCAATGGTTAAATGGGAGAGATCGTTTCCTGTGATGACGCGAGATGACTTGAAATAACAAGCTCAGTGGAGGCCTATGTGACATCTGGAGTAACATAGGCATATGTGACATATGGAGTAACATAGACCTATGTGACATCTGGAGTAACATAGACCTATGTGACATCTGGAGTAATATAGGCCTACACTACTAGAAGCCGCCATTTATTAAGATTAAACTAACTAAATTGTAAGTACATAATATTATAAAACTAATACAGATAATATTTTAATGATAAGTTATCAATGAGTTACCAATGAGTTATCATTGGCAACGAGTCTATGTGCCACGTTTCAGCTCGATAGGATGACAGGCAGTGGGTCAATTAACCTTCCGAAAACATTGCCACGAACCAAAGTGAAGTAATTATAAATGAAATTTAATATAAAAAAAAGTAGCCAGTATTGACAAACCGCTTTTCGAGCTATCCGCCCCTGACGATTATATAACCCAGCGTCACAACTTACTTCATGCACCCGGGCACTGTAGGCCGGGCACTGTAGGCTTGTAATAGTAGGACTACTTATACTTAAAACTAAAATACTTTTTGTGACGCTCGACGTATCAGCCCCCGTTAAAAAAAAATAATTAAATACTGAAGACGTTTAAACCAAATGAACTACCGTAGTGAAACAGTTTTAGAGTCGTTTAAATCAAGTGTGTGGTTTTTTTTTAAAAATCGCTATAATACTAACACTTGAAAAAAATTCATAGCACTTCTCTGTGTAGGTTGGCGCAATACGAAATGTAGTTATTCGCAAAAATGAATTCTTGTATTGTTAATTAATTTTTTTTTTAAATTCGTGGAGGGGCTCGATAAGCCCCACCCAGTTTTCGTTCTGGTACGATTTAATGTCTATGACGGGGACAGGGACAGTGCTATTTCACGTTTCGTCATTTCACCGCTTAACAGCGCCAATGTATATAGTGTTTTATTGTTGCAGTGTTTGATAGTGTTTTATTGTTGCAGTGTTTGATAGTGTTTTATTGTTGCAGTGTTTGATAGTGTTTTATTGATGCAGTGTTTGATAGTGTTTTATTGATGCAGTGTTTGATAGTGTTTTATTGATGCAGTGTTTGATAGTGTTTTATTGATGCAGTGTTTGATAGTGTTTTATTGTTGCAGTGTTTGATAGTGTTTTATTGATGCAGTGTTTGATAGTGTTTTATTGATGCAGTGTTTGATAGTGTTTTATTGTTGCAGTGTTTGATAGTGTTTTATTGATGCAGTGTTTGATAGTGTTTTATTAATGCATTGTTTGATAGTGTTTTATTGATGCAGTGTTTGATAGTGTTTTATTGATGCAATGTTTGATAGTGTTTTATTGATGCAGTGTTTGATAGTGTTTTATTAATGCAGTGTTTGATAGTGTTTTATTGATGCAGTGTTTGATAGTGTTTTATTGATGCAGTGTTTGATAGTGTTTTATTAATGCATTGTTTGATAGTGTTTTATTGATGCAGTGTTTGATAGTGTTTTATTGTTGCAGTGTTTGATAGTGTTTTATTGATGCAGTGTTTGATAGTGTTTTATTGATGCAGTGTTTGATAGTGTTTTATTGTTGCAGTGTTTGATAGTGTTTTATTAATGCATTGTTTGATAGTGTTTTATTGATGCAGTGTTTGATAGTGTTTTATTGATGCAATGTTTGATAGTGTTTTATTGATGCAGTGTTTGATAGTGTTTTATTAATGCAGTGTTTGATAGTGTTTTATTGATGCAGTGTTTGATAGTGTTTTATTGTTGCAGTGTTTGATAGTGTTTTATTGTTGCAGTGTTTGATAGTGTTTTATTGATGCAGTGTTTGATAGTGTTTTATTGATGCAGTGTTTGATAGTGTTTTATTGTTGCAGTGTTTGATAGTGTTTTATTAATGCATTGTTTGATAGTGTTTTATTGATGCAGTGTTTGATAGTGTTTTATTGATGCAATGTTTGATAGTGTTTTATTGATGCAGTGTTTGATAGTGTTTTATTAATGCATTGTTTGATAGTGTTTTATTAATGCATTGTTTGATAGTGTTTTATTGATGCAGTGTTTGATAGTGTTTTATTAATGCATTGTTTGATAGTGTTTTATTAATGCAGTGTTTGATAGTGTTTTATTAATGCATTGTTTGATAGTGTTTTATTGTTGCAGTGTTTGATAGTGTTTTATTAATGCATTGTTTGATAGTGTTTTATTGATGCAGTGTTTGATAGTGTTTTATTAATGCAGTGTTTGATAGTGTTTTATTAATGCAGTGTTTGATAGTGTTTTATTAATGCAGTGTTTGATAGTGTTTTATTAATGCATTGAGAAGCAGATAAAAATGATGAAATCGAAATAGTTATAAATTTTACCTTTTTCCAGGTTTCATTTTTTACCCTACAGTTTTCCATGCTGTTGTACAGTTGTGTGTGTGTGTGTGTGTGTGTGTGTTTGTGTGGAATTTTTGTAAAGTTTTTGATATAATCTAATACAATATTATTATAACCTAATTTAAAAGTTGATTGCCTGAAAGAAACAGGGGGGAGGGGTGGGAAACTTGGGTATAATTACCAATGCCCAATGTTCCCTTTAAGCCGCGCGGCCGCGCAGCTATCTCACAGACCCCGCGCAGCAGTTTTGAGTATCCGCGCAGCAAATTTCCATGCAAGTGTGAGTTTGTATTTGTGGGCTGTGAAATTTGGCACATAAAAAAAAAAATCGATGCTGTGAAACTTTGCACACAACTGTATGATTTTGCACACGCACCAGCAAACCTTAGAGGGAACATTGCCTATGCCCGCTGACAATCACAATGAAAGATTTTTTTTTTAAGTGGGTGGTCACTTTAACTTCTTCTTGTTTGCTTTTTTTTTCAACTCCCGGAGCAGCATAGGCTACCCAATTAATAAAATATGGCTGACCTGATTTCTTTCCCAACCCAAGCCTTCTCTTCTCCAGCTATCGTCTCTACATTTCCACTATGACTTACCTTCTTTGTCCTCTTAATCAAGAAACAGAATTTAGCTGTAAAAAAACAACAAACAAACAAACAAACAAACAATCACTACAATCTACTAATCTACTCTACTGAGTGATGGTGATACTACTTTTAAATTTTTTAAATTTTTTTTTTAAATGGCACATTACCTCAGTCTCTTTACTAACGGTACTTTAACGTGTACAAACTAAACTGTATGTTATAGATCCTAGTCATATCAACTTTTATTTATACTTGTTTATAATGAGGCAACGGTGTGTTTCTTTTTAGAAGTAGAATACCGGGTAATTTGCTGGTTAGGCCGAAGAAGGTAACATCCTAAGACAGCGGTTCTCCACCTGTGGGTCACGACCCCTTTGGGGGTCGCACGACCATTTCAAAAGGGTCGCCTAAGAGTGCCTAAGACCATCGGAAAACACATATACTCTAAAGTTATATGGCATCAACGATAGTAATTTTGTGGCTGGGGGTGGCTACAACATGAGAAACTGTATTAAAGGGTCGCGGCAGTACGAAGGTTGAGAACCACTGTCTTAGAGTTAAGATTAGCTTAAGACCGGTTTAGGTCCAACAACGTGTTCACCCATTCATCGAAATAATAATATACACACACACAAAAGAAAAAAGACAGGAATGCGAATGTCACAATAGTGAAACTGAAAATGCAAAACCTAATCTTCAACGTCCTCTTTCCATTTCGAGCTACGAAGTTGTGACATTGTGTCTCACTTTCTGACCACTGGGGAAGGGGAATAAATAATTTACTCTGCCCTCTGTGCAGAGGCGTAGCTAGTGTAGTGTTCGGCGCCCGGGGGACAAGATTCATTTTTAAGAGATTCCCTTTCTTTTCTTTTTTTTTTTTTTTCAAAACTCTCAAACGCATTATTTTCATCACTAAAATAATATCAAAGCACATTTTTAGCGCCCGTAACTAGTCTGGCGCCCCTAATTGGTCTGGCGCCCAGGGACCCTCTGCCCTCCTTTTTGCCAGGCCTCTGCCTCTATGCTAAACGAGATTGCCCACCTGACTTTTAAGGGATAATATAGGGGGCCATCCATAAATGACGTTTCGCGTCGGGGGGGGGGGGGGGGGGGG
>CAXITT010000453.1:130223-173822 GCA_964033795.1 Lymnaea stagnalis | reverse complement strand
GGGGGGGGGCAGAGCTTTGTGAGTTTATATTGGAGGGGGGAGGCAGAGCTTTGTGAGTTTATATTGGAGGGAGGGGGGAGGCAGAGCTTTGTGACTTTATATTGGAGGGAGGGGGGAGGCAGAGCTTTGTGAGTTTATATTGGAGGAGGGAGGTTGATTAACTTTTTTATGACGATTTGTGGTGATGGGGAGGGGTGGTCTCAAACATAGCAGGATGACCCCATGGTAGAGACTTGTGGATGACCCCATGGTAGAGACTTATGGATGACCCCATAGTAGAGACTTGTGGATGACCCCATGGTAGAGACTTATGGATGACCCCATAGTAGAGACTTGTGGATGACCCCATGGTAGAGACTTGTGGATGACCCCATGGTAGAGACTTGTGGATGACCCCATGGTAGAGACGTGTGGATGAACCCATGGTAGAGACTTGTGGATGACCCCATGGTAGAGACTTGTGGATGACCCCATAGTAGAGACTTTTGGATGACCCCATAGTAGAGACTTGTGGATGACCCCATGGTAGAGACGTGTGGATGACCCCATGGTAGAGACGTGTGGATGACCCCATGGTAGAGACGCGTGGATGACCCCATAATAGAGACTTGTGGATGACCCCCATAGTAGAGACTTGTGGATGACCCCATAGTAGAGACTTGTGGATGATCCCATAGTAGAGATTAAAGGATGACCCCATAGTAGAGACTGAAGGATGATCCCATAGAGACTTGTGGATGACCTCATAGTAGAGACTTGTGGATGACCCCATGGTAGAGACTTGTGGATGACCCCATGGTAGAGACTTGGGAAGACCCCATAGAAGAGACTTGTGGATGATCCCATAGTAGAGACTTGGGGATGACCCCATAGTAGAGACTTCTGTATGAACCCATAGTAGAGACCCAAGGATGACCCCATAGTAGAGACTTATGGATGACCCCATAGTAGAGACTTATGGATGACCCCAAAGTAGAGACTTGGGAACTAAGGGACACCTGGGCACGCCTACAATCTCAATGACTGGTACACTTCTGATTGGTCACTTTGACTTCTTCTTCTTCTTCCTCTTGGCCTGTTCAACTCCGCGAAGAGTGTTCACTTTTTCATGGAAATATAAAAAACCAACCGGGTAATGTAAACGTCAGCTTGAGCAACCCGAATAAAGTGAAACTGAAACATTGAAAACAAATTTCGATGGTTCTCTTTCTATTCACTGGTAATACTTTGGTTAGGCCTCATCCCGAATGTTGGCCTAATGTTGTCCTAATGTTGACCTAATGTCCTATGTTGACCTAATGGTATCCTAATATTGACCTAACGTCCTCATGTTGACCTAATGTCCTGGTGTTGATCTAACGTTGACCTAATGTCCTCATGTTGACCTAATGTTGACCTAATGTCCTCATGTTGACCTAATGTCCTAATGTTGACCTAATGTCCTCGTGTTGATCTAACGTTGACCTAATGTCCTCATGTTGACCTAATGTCCTCATGTTGACCTAATGTCCTCATGTTGACCTAATGTCCTCATGTTGACCTAAGGTCCTCATGTTGACCTAATGTCCTCATGTTGACCTAATGTCCTCATGTTGACCTAATGTCCTCATGTTGACCTAATGTCCTCATGTTGACCTAATGTCCTCGTGTTGATCTAACGTTGACCTAATGTCCTCGTGTTGACCTAATGTTGACCTAATGTCCTCATGTTGATCTCATGTTGTCCTAATATCGTACCAATTCATCTGCATATATTTGGCAATCGGCCACTTTCCCGATCATCGGTAAATGCATTTTTGTTACCAATCGATCAGCAAGTCGGCCAACCAAAATTTGATAACAAGATAAGGGGTTTGATTTAAATTTGAAAAAAAAAAAGTAATAACATTTATGATTTTATGGAATTTTATCAAATGCATGTAGGCTATGTTCAAAATTATGAATGTATAATTATATGACATATACACGTATACGTGGAATGACAACATTATAACAATATGTTAATAATTAGTAAGTAATCGGCAATCCAGAAATGATGCATACAAACCTACACTTGCGGTAATTGTCGTGAAACGGCAGTTCGTTCAGCGTTAACTGGTTAGTAAACAAACAATGTTGTAGTTGAGAAGCAAAATGTGAAGGTCTCCACTTCTTTCAGTCAAGGTCATTCAGGTGTTCACAGGATATCCACTGTATCCCATTCCTCTTTTTGTCTCTGTCTTGTTTCATTATCCAGTCAATGGCGAGGATGAATAGGAAGGGGGACAAGTGACATTCTTGCCCGACTCCTGATTCCAACATATGTTATGCTAACTACGTGTACTACCCTGCATGCTATATCTTCATAAGAACTCTGAATGATCCTGAACAGTTTCCCTGGTACCCAATAATGCCAGAAAAGTATCCACAAGGTCTTTCGGTCCAAGCCATCAAATGCCTTTTCCTAGTCAATGAAATAATTTAGATATAAGGGGATGGGATTCCATTCGACTGACTGCTCTACAATAACGCCTGGTGTTGCCATTGGGTCCTTCCTGGTACGGACGGCAGTGTAATCTCTCTGTAGTTTGCACAGTTGCTGAGATCCCCTTTCATTGATATTTTAATGGAGTAGCCTTCTTTCCAATTTTGTGGAGCTCTCTAGACTATTCTCGCCATATCTTTTCAAATAAATGCTTTAGCATGCTGACACATTTATCTATAGCTGCTTTCATCATCTCTTTTAGGATGTTGTCTGGTCCAGATGATTCTCCAATTTATAAACTGCTTGACAGCCAGGGCTTTTTCTGCCTTACTTGGGGCACTGTCTTCTATTTGTAAATCTTTATTTGCCCGTTGCCTATCTTGTGTGTCTGTGTATGAAGGTCTGTTTTGTAATTCCTCAAAAAATTCAACATTTTTTGTTGACGCTAGGCAGTCAATATAGGCTCTTTTATTCCTATTAAAATAATCTCCTCGACCCTTCCATTGGCTTCTATATATGTCTCCTGTGCTTTTGTTTACTTGACCCCACTGTGGCTGTTGTTTACGGCTCGCTGCGAAAGTGGGGGAGAGGTCTTCGGAGGGGATGGACATTTTTTTGTGTGAACAATTCAAAATCAAGGTGTGCATTTTGGCGTAGCCTATACCTGAATGCAGTCTTTTAAAGAAAATTTTATTTGTATTCTTCAGTGTTAGCTTGAGCCGTGCGTCTTGCCCAAACAAGATAATGATCAAATGTAACAGCAGCCCCTCTTTTAGCTCCTCTTGTAGAGACTTTCTGAATTTTTAGCCAATGCAAATGTGGTCTCTGTTCTGTTCTCAGAAGACACCCAAATTGCATTAGGATTTTCTTTTTCCCGAATAAGCTCCCCACAAAGTTGAGCTCAATTGCAGTGCAGACGTCCGTCGCCATTTTAATTTCTTCATATCCTCCATTTTCGATCCCAATTGTAGCATCTCAATCTCACATTATATTTAAATACCGGTATATACCTGACCATGTGTCTAGTATGCCCCAATAGTGTTAGTAACGTTACTCAAAGAGTACAATTCTGTAAGTATTTAACGTCTCCTAAATGTCAGGGAAAATGAGCAAACATCTCTTTTCTCCAGCTTCCGGTACGGTACGTTGCTGCATCCATGTACTGGCATATGTGCAATGTCCTGAACCGCTACAGAAACACCTCAAGTGTTGGCAGCATGCTAGAAACACTGGGCTGGTCAACATTGGAAGAACGATGGCGACTATCGAGGCTCACCATGTTGTACAAGATTAAAAAAAATGGGCTGGTCCGCTGGTCCGGAATCAAACAGAAACTCGTTCATCTTCCCCCTAGACAGTGAAGAGGCCACGACAGACAGTTCCGGCTGGTAAAAACAGGAACAAAGTACAGGAGCTCCTCATTCCTGCCGAAGACAATAGGGGACTGGAACAAGCTTCCAAAAGCAACAGTTGAGGCGCCTACACTCGACACATTTGCGTCTATTGCCTCCTGTATTCCAACCCCCAGTTCGTAACACCACTGCTGAGTCGCCCTTGCAACCAGTGAAGTCTCCCCTTGAAACCCATGCACAGTAACATCGCGAACCCCTCTGAAACATAGGAGCCAGAATGATCAATTCATTGATCGTGGGCCCTCAAAATGAAGAAGAAGAAGACGAAGAAGTTAGGGAAGCGATGCTGCTATCCTAACGGCTCCTAGCGGACACAATGGCAGCCTTGAAACTCTCGATTGATGTCGAGTCCACGGTGGCTTTGTCCAGGTGGTTCCAAGCGATTATTGTGCGTGGGAAGAATGATTGTTTATATTTGACTGTGTTACACCGAGGCACAGTGAAGCATTTACTTTTGTTCCGGGTGTAATCGCTTATGGGTTGTTGAAGGTGAAGTCAGTGTTTAGTGAGCGTTTGGCTC
Source organism: Lymnaea stagnalis (assembly GCA_964033795.1). NCBI lineage: Eukaryota > Metazoa > Mollusca > Gastropoda > Lymnaeidae > Lymnaea > Lymnaea stagnalis. Next base: position 169,426 of record CAXITT010000453.1, on the reverse strand, counting down.
TGATTAATCGACCTGGCTTCTGTGAGGTGAGATACGTATTTGCTAGGATGGCTGGCACTAGCCACGAGACCACTTTATATTGGAATGTTACATGGAGCTTTTCTCGTCTGTCTTTGAGAGTGGAGGGGGGGGGGCTGGTTAAATCTTTTTAAAAGGTCAGTGACGAAGCCAGGAGTGGTGGATTTGTAGTCACGTGCGATGAAGCGCACCGCGTTACGTTGTGTTCGCGCCATCTTTAGGTGTGGGTCCCAGGTGATCGCACCATATTCTAGTAGTGGACAGACGAGTGCAAGATAGGCATCTCGTTTGCAGGAGGTTGGGCAGTGGCGCAGATTTCTTCGAATGAAACCTAATAGTTGAGTTAGCTTTTTTTTAAAAAATTTTGTTTATATGGGGTGATCATTTTAGGTTATTCGAGACGAGAACTCCAAGGCATGGATTATTTGATACTTGTTGGAGAATTTTCTTGTTTAAGGAGTACATATAGGTTGATGGTTCTTTTTTCTTGAGATGCTCATTGTGTAGAATTTGGTTTCATTAAATTTCATGCCCCATTCGTCCGTCCAATTCATAAGGTGGTCATCGTAGCCGTTCATCTCTCTGTAGACAAGACAGTCATCTGCAAACAGCCTCGCTTGAGATTTTACAGTATCAGGGAGGTCGTTTATATGACAGAGGAAGAGAAGGGTGCCCCGCACTGTACCCTGAGGAACTCCTGAGTCTACACTGGCTTTGCCTGACCAGTCGCCATGTACCACTACTTGCATGGTCCTTTGTGTTATGAATGTTGAGAGCCAGGAGTGAATGTTGCCGGTAATGCCGTAGAAGTGGAGCTTGTGTAGGAGAAGGATGTTTGGAACAGTGTCGAAGGCCTTCGAGAAGTCGAGAATTGCCATGTCGTTACCTTTGTCATAGGAGGAAAGAAGGTCATTGGTGGTGAAGATTAATTGTTTCTGTTGAGAATCCAGAGCAGTAACCGTGGTTTGGGTTGGTCAAAATGTTGTAGTGTGCAAGGTGGTTCATGATGTGGCGACAGATGATGTTTTCTATAATTTTGCATGGGAAGGAGGTGAGGGTTTGCTGTGTTATGGCGGTCACCTTTCTTGTAGTCACTATAAGGGATGTTTGTATCACGCTAGGTAAGCTGCCGGCTTATTTATAGAGAGGGAGTTAGAACCCCCAGAAAAGAAATTCTAGAAATTGCATCACTCGATAGTATTCTTTAGAACGAAAACAACCCTATCCCAATCAAGAGAACGGCGGGGTTGAACAGCGTTACACATTTAATCGGTGACGTCAATATATAAAAATATATTTTAAAAAGGGAAACAAGACTAAGTGGTGGTCGGCATAAAAAAAAGTAGGTCAAGACACATGTTATAACAGTGATATTATTAGATCTCTTGAATAGTCAGTTTGATCGATGTTTGATATCAGATGATGAATAAAGCTACATCATTATAAAGTAACGTGGGTTACCTTATAGAGTTTCCTCCCCTTCTTAATCTTTCTTATTTCTAGTTTGATCTAGACTATTCACACACCAAAAAAAAAAAAATAAAAAAAAATATTTAAAAAAATCAACAAGTCCTGAGCCTCTCTCTTTTTCCAGCTCAATTGACCTCTTGCCAGTTCTCTACAATTCTTTATCTTCACCTCTTCACTAGGTGTTGCAGGGTCTGCCTCCGTCGCTGCTGTGCTAGAGAATTAATGGTTTCTTATGCAAGATGAGCTTATACAATTTTGTTTTAAGTTGGTGTGTAAGGTTTTGGGGGGAGGGGGAGCAAGGATGTAGGAGCTGATTATGAATTGCAAGATTTCATGAAGTACGCAGAACTCCTCAACGGGTTATTTTGAAAACTTTCTCCAGATTCAGTCAGACAATTTTACCATCGACAATGAAACAATGGAGCTGAACAAAGATGCCACAACACAAGGCACCGTAGCATCACAAGTCACAAGTCAGTGAAGATAGGCTGTGAGATGCCACAACACAAGGCACCGTAGCATCACAAGTCACAAGTCAGTGAAGATAGGCTGTGAGATGCCACAACACAAGGCACCGTAGCATCACAAGTCACAAGTCAGTGAAGATAGGCTGTGAGATGCCACAACACAAGGCACCGTAGCATCACAAGTCACAAGTCAGTGAAGATAGGCTGTGAGATGCCACAACACAAGGCACCGTAGCATCACAAGTCACAAGTCAGTGAAGATAGGCTGTGAGATGCCACAACACAAGGCACCGTAGCATCACAAGTCACAAGTCAGTGAAGATAGGCTGTGAGATGCCACAACACAAGGCACCGTAGCATCACAAGTCACAAGTCAGTGAAGATAGGCTGTGAGATGCCACAACACAAGGCACCGTAGCATCACAAGTCAGTGAAGATAGGCTGTGAGATGCCACAACACAAGGCACCGTAGCATCAAAAGTCAGTGAAGAGGACAGTGAGATGCCACAACACAAGGCACCGCAGCATCACAAGTGAGTGAAGATGAGCTGTGAGATCAAGATAAAATTAGCATTGGCTGCCTTGTTTTTGTTGGTGGTGAACTTATCCTAATGTATATTGGTGAGTCACTTGCTAATTTTTGGGTTTATTTCATTTTAAGGTACATCATTGGTTTACATGTTGATGGATTGTGCTAATTTTTATTTATCATTTTTATTTATTTTTTTATTTGATTGCTTATGTTTAAGACATAAATATTTATTTATTTAGGCATTTTTATATAGCGCTTACCATAAAGCTCTAAGCGCTTTACAATTATGAAAAACATGTAAACTAAGTAAAATAAAAATGAGACACTAGGATAGTAACTACTATACTATAGAAACAATGAAAATGGCTATAAAACGAGGAAATAGAATTAGAATGAAACTAGGTTGATGGTAGAAACTGTACAAAAAAATGACCTGTACAAAAATTATGAAAGTTAAGAATTTACTGACAACTTTTTTGAAAAAATTTTATTTAATTTTTATTGTTTATTTTATGTCTTAATTAAATCTGATAAAAATCACTTTCTACAGACATGCAAATTTGTTGAAAACATCCATCTATCCATCCCTGTGGCACTACAGCCCATGACATATAGTGCTTTGGCCTGCCTCACCACATCACTCCATGACATATAGTGCTTTGGCCTGCCTCACCACATCACTCCATGACATATAGTGCTTTGGCCTGCCTCACCACATCACTCCATGACATATAGTGCTTTGGCCTGCCTCACCACATCACTCCATGACATATAGTGCTTTGGCCTGCCTCACCACATCACTCCATGACATATAGTGCTTTGGCCTGCCTCACCACATCACTCCATGACATATAGTGCTTTGGCCTGCCTCACCACATCACTCCATGACATATAGTGCTTTGGCCTGCCTCACCACATCACTCCATGACATATAGTGCTTTGGCCTGCCTCACCACATCACTCCATGACATATAGTGCTTTGGCCTGACTCACCACATCACTCCATGACATATAGTGCTTTGGCCTGCCTCACCACATCCATCTATCCATCCCTGTGGCACTACAGCCCATGACATATAGTGCTTTGGCCTGCCTCACCACATCACTCCACTCAGACGTAGCTGATGCTTTCCTTTTCCATGTGCAGATTCCCAGCTGCTGTAGGACCCTCTCCATATCATCCATCCATCTAAGCCTAGTTCAGCCTTTGAGCCATTTTCCTCTGGGGTTTTGGTGGTGCACCCTCTTCACTCCTCAGTCATTCTTTTTTAATGTCCAGCCCAGCGTAGCCTGCCCTTTTTAATTTCTGCTACCCGTACTAGAGTTGGATCCTGATATAGTCTATACAATTCCTGGTTAGTTCGGATTCTGCATCCACCGTCATCCTTTGTTGGTCCGTATGTTTTCCGGAGAACCTGTCTCTCCCATGTGTTTAAAAGGATTTCTGCTGGGTTTTTTTATGGTCAAACTTTCACTTGCGTATGTTACAACTGGTCTGATGACTTTTTTAATGAATAGTTGTCTTTTTGTTCTTGTAATGTTTTTACTTTTGAGCATTTTGTGACTTAGTCTGCCCTGTTTCTGGCCAATATTCTTTCTTTTATTTCTGTTAGTAATTAATTTCTTTCATTTAATAAAGATGGTCGGTCCATTACAATATGTCCTCTCTTTCAGTTCTATATTTAGATCTCTGTATTCTTACTCAATGCGAAATAGTGCTTTTTCTTAAATGTACATCATATATTGTTACGTTACAAATTTAATACAAGATTTTGATATATCTTTACTAATTTTCCATAAGTGTTGTGTCATCAGCATATGCAAGATACTGAAGGGTTTGGTTATGGGTCTTCTGTTTTCCTCAAAAAGTATCCTGTTACTGTTCCTCATTTGCCAATATGTATGCTTTTTATAACTCTCTCCAATGTTAGGTTAAATACATACAAGACTGTACGCCTCTGGCCTCGTCAAATCTGAAATTCCCTTTAATATTCACCCTGAACCTTGATTTTGCTTTTTGAGTTGTGTAATATTCTATGTATCTGTCTTATCAGTTTTTTTGGGGTATGCCAAATACCAGAGTCTCCTATAGATATTTTCTTTTTAAACAGTCCTAGGCCATTTTATAGTTTACATAGAGTTTAAAACATCAGTTTCTTATATCTAGGCCCCCTTTTCTAAATATTTTGACCATTTTAACTCACAGTTCCAACAGTACAAAACCTAATTTGAAAAGTAGATGGCTAGAATCTTCTGAAACACAAATCAATATTCAGTTATTTAACATAATACAATTTCATAAACAGATTGTAATTAGTATTGAACAACAAAGTCAAGGTCATTTCAAAGACTTGATTTATTTGATTGTAATATTTACAAATACTCTAGCAATAAAAGCTGATAACAGCATGCATGAATGAAAATTAAAGTTTTATTTTTTAATCATGAACTATCAATGACTGATTAAAATTTTTAAAAAGTTAAATTATTATTAAATGATATACAAATAAACAAATCTTTTATATAGATATGGTCTTAATGTATGCATATACACTATAAATTATAAAATTAAATATAATTATTTTAACATCTTGGTATATAAAAGAACTTAATAGTATATGAATCAAAATTTAACAATACAACAGTGCAGTGCTCTAGAATCAATATAAATAATATAAATGAAAATTGGTTTTTGTTAAAGAAAATTGATTCATAAAAGAAAATGTGGTGTCCAATTTTGTAAAATTGGACTTACGTATTTGTCATTAATGATTGCTTTAAATTTGATTTGAATATTAATTTTTTTTATACTGATTATATAATTTATGGTTTAACAGTGTAGATTGCACTTGCATTAACAGAAATCAAAATATCATTTTCCCATTTTAAAAAAAATATTAAAATGCTGGATGAAGGAACATATTTTACTGTTTTTTTTAAATTAAAAAAAATATTTCTGTAAAGAATTTTTAATATTTTTTTTTTATTGCTAGTTCCAAGGAAAAGATCCTAGTGGTATTTAAGAAGAAGAACGCGTAATTTTTAATATAAAAACTCATCTTTTTTAAAGATCACAAGGCTTTCTTTTCTATCCAAAAAATAAAAAGAATAGATTAAAATATTCTAATTTAAAAAATATTATAATGGTCAACTAAAGAATGAATATTTTATTGATTTACATATTATATATTATCAAAATTTTTGATAAGATAATGTACCACTTCATTATGTCGATTTGTAAATAGAAACCCATTTTTAAGTAATACAACAAAACATTTTCATCATATTTAGCCATTAGAAACGAGGTAAAAATATATAGCAAAATATACTGCAGTGAAAATAAGGCTTATATCTTACATGTTAAAATGTATGCATACACATTTTAATTGAATATAAATATTAAAATAAACATCATTAAACACAATTTTCAACATTCTGGATTCAAGACCTGTGTCAATAAATTTCCATTTAATACATGGGATTTAAATTTATCAGTTGCTCTGCATTTTTATCACACCACTGACAAAATGACAAGGCCTTGGTTTGGATGACACAGAGTAATGTTTTGCAATCATCCTCAGCAGTGTGACTATCAATGGGATCTTGGCCGAAAATGCATCGATACAGCTTTGGTAAAGAATAAGACCCTTTTTTTGGTCTTCTCTCATTTATATTAGAATAACCGAGACCAACGGTTGTGCTGCCTGTGTCACAGACTGAAATACTGCTAGGGGTTTCTTGAGGTGGTTGTATCTTTGTTGTCCCACCTGGTTCAGGTATAAAGTTAAGCTCAGCCTGCTCTGCTGCATATATGACTTCAGCTTCACTGTTTGTTGACCAAGGACTAAAGGTGTCTGGAGTTTGGGGTGAATTGGGAGAAGGGATATCAGCAACATTATTTAAATTATTTGGATAAAGGGGCAGACTTTCACAGTTTTCATGGGAGGATATGGTTTCACTTTTTTTCACCTCATCCACACAAGTCTGATTAGAAAACAATTTTCGCTTTGTCTTGTTAGCGGCCTCATCTCTTACTATTTCCTGTTTAAGCTTTGCATTGGGCCCCTTAGATGAACTGACAGAAGATGAATACTGAGGTGTCCCTGCATCTTTTGACCACAGTTGATGGACATCTTCTGGAAATCTAGCTGGTTCACTGGGTGATACTGAGTGAAAAATGTTAGGATCAAGTGTCTCCTTATTTGCATTCCAGTTATGTGTTTCTATTACAACAGTGAATACCTGATTTTTCCTTTTATTTTTAACAAACCCTGGTTGCTTTGGAAGGCCATCTAATTCTCTGAAACCCTCCAAGCTGTCAGCACACAAAATATTTGGTGGAACAGGCTGTTCGGCATTGTTTAGCTCTGAGATGAGGAGGGGGAAATCAAAGCTGGAATAATGGAAAAAAAGGTAAATTAATGTGTACAATTTAATTTTAAAAGAAATTCTTTTACAAAACGAAATATTTATTAAAAATAATTCAATTTTTATATCAAGATTTAAGAGATAGTTGCACAGCTATAGTTAATCAAATATCCGTTCTAAATATAACTATTTAAATAATATAATTCTATACTAATAATAAGTTTGAAAAATAACTTCACTTACTCATTTCCATTGTGGGCTACAAGACAAGCTGGTTGCGGCAAAGTTGTCAGGAACGAGCAAATCAATGAAGCATGTGATTTGAAGGGGCTGTATGCTTCCAATGCATCGTTATATAATCCTGAAATGGACATATAGGAAAATGCAGAAGTATTACATAACGTAACCTTTCACCTCTAGGTATGGCTTGTCCAACTGATCTTGTCACATTTACATTTGTGTCTACTACAAAATCAAATTGAAAACTTTAGCATTTTAGAAGATTAAAAAATGTCTAAATACTTTTCTCATTAAAAAGAAAATTATGAAACTGTATCATTTAATTTGCTTGTACCTGTCAGTGAAGAAGATTCAGTCTTTATTTTCTTTTGAGGATTGAAACATAGAAGAAGCTTGTTGACAACGCGTGGTGCTCTTGATTTGGACAGAAGTTCATCTCTGAGCAATGCAATGAAACTCAGTTCAGTAATTCTTGGGTTGTTTCCTGGGCTAGGAAGTCCTGTTGTCTCCGTGTCAAATATCACAAAGGTCTTCACGGTTTGATTCATGTCTTTTTTTACAGACTACCTCTCTCAAGTAGACTAAAATTTATTGATCAGCTAAATTAAATCTGAAAAGATTTCAAATATTTCAAATTTATTGATCAGCTAAATTAAATCTGAAAAGATTTCAAATATTTCAAATTTATTGATCAGCTAAATTAAATCTGAAAAGATTTCAAATATTTCAAATTTATTGATCAGCTAAATTAAATCTGAAAAGATTTCAAATATTTCAAATTTATTGATCAGCTAAATTAAATCTGAAAAGATTTCAAATATTTCAAATTTATTGATCAGCTAAATTAAATCTGAAAAGATTTCAAATATTTCAAATTTATTGATCAGCTAAATTAAATCTGAATCATTGAAAAATAAAAATATGTCCTCACGTTCAGTATTTTTGTCCTTTGAAAACAAAAAAGAATTTGTATAAAGGGCCATCCATAAATGCAGCACTCATCTGGGGGTGGGGGGGGGGGGTACAAACTAGTGATGTTTAATGACAGTGTCTAACTTTGTGTGACAATTGGGGAGGGTAGTAACAAAAATTAGCTAAAATAGAGTTAAGGAAGATATTTATTTTTTACCAAAAAGAAAGAAAGACAAAAATAATGTAATGTGCCAATAAAAGAAGATTAAACAAACACTTTATCTGTAAAAGAATAAACAATGTTGGACATGGGGTTCATAACCAGGGGTTTACACACACACACCCCCCCACCCCCAGGGGGCACCAGAGGCAGAGCATTGATTGTAGAAAGAGCCAGATATCCTTGAAATTATTCAAAAATGAAACTAATTAATAATTACTAATCACTTAATTAATTTTTTTTCTTATCATTTATCAGATTACTGTTTTATTTATTAAAAATAATTGTTTTAGGCCTACATAAGTCCGGCCTAAATATATAGCATTAACGTACTTCAATATATTGGTATCTTCATGAAACAGTTACTTAAAATCTGCCTCACTTCTGAACTAAATAATCTGAAAATCATTAAAAATAGAATTCGTATATTTAAAGCTTAATCTCTTGCCCAATTTTCAAATTGTTAAAATAGCATTCATGTATACAAACTCTCTGTTCTCTGCCACAACTTTTTCTTGAATTCCTGCTCTTCCTCTCTAACCGACCTTCTTTCTGTCTATTCACCCCTTCAACAGCTTCACTCCACCACAGATGCGAGTATTCTTCTGTCCCCAAGACTCGCACAAAAACATACGGTAAACGGTCTTTCTCTTTTCCCAAACAATGGAATTCTCTTCCATTACACATCAGCAATATACCGACCATCACAGCCTTAAAACTGCACTCAAAACACATCTCTTTAAACTCTATTATCCTGAATGATTCCCCCTCTGACCGATAAATGATGCTGCTGGGTGCCGTCCATGATTTGACATGTAAATAGTTCTGGAATGGGTGGAGTGAATATACATTTGTTTTGTTTCATTTAATTAATGTATGTTAATTAATTTTTTAAGTTCATGATTGTTTGTTAAATTGTATGTACAGCATGGTGAGCCCAGCTCTAGGGGGTACCACGCTATATAAAACCACTAATAATAATAATAATATTTAAAGCCACATCTCTTGCCCAATTTTCATGTCTAAAAGGCTTGTGTTTTTAAGATCTATTCTCAGTTTTATAAACTTTTCCCACGCTCCTAAACTGTATTTTGGTCAAAATGAACACAACAAAACAAATATGTATTTGTATTTGAAGAAAATCTTAAAACCTATATTTGTACTATAAAATAGTATGTATCTATTTTTAAAGATTATATTTTCATGCCTGTAAATGATTGTGTTTTTCAATATTGTTATTCACATAAAAATATTCCAACCCCCCCACTTTTTTTCTTCTCGTTATTTAAAATTTTCAATGTATTTTCAGGAAATATGTACAAAAGGTTACATATTTATTAAAACAGATTGATATCCTTATAAATGTTTGTCAAACCTTGTCTTGAATTGTATATTTGGCAGAGTGGAAAAATGACAATTTCTTAGTTTTATAGAAAATCTTAGCGAATTTCTTTGCCTTTCCAGCTTCACTGAGATTTGAAGTATGGATGAAAGTATGAAAATTTGTCCACAATGTCACAATCTGTCAACGCCTTGAATTACATTTTCTGACATTACTGTAAGACATCTTTATTTATTTTGAAAAAAATCTAAAACCTCATTTTCACGACTAATATCATCGAATTTAAATTTATTCCCTAAAAGTGTAAAAGAGTACACATTCTCTTTCCTCTGTATTATTTTTACATATTAGTGAATTTAAATCTATACCAAAGTTCAGTCTGTAACATAATCGAGCCTGGAGATATTATTAAAATGTAGGCCTACCCCACATCTCTTTACCTATTTTTTTTAAACCTGAAATGTAAAAAACATAAAATGGTAAATTAAATAGTTCACACATTTATTTTAAAATATCTATATTTACTAAATTTTTTTAATTTGAAAAATATTGCTTGATCAAAAATTTACTGTTTAACTAGTCTATGTTTTAACATTAAATTCCAATTTTTTTGCTTAATAAATAGCACATTTTTTTAGTGATAAATGTACGAGTTATTAAATGTTAAAATTAATAACAAAGCTTAAACTTAAATTGTGAGTTGTTGACTAAAACATCAAAATCAATTTGTTATTGTTAGCAATTTTTTTATTTAATGTGAAAAGTTTAACATAAAGCGGCAATATAATATAATCAATATAATTTAATTTTAATTTCAGAATTTCACGAATATTTATAATTTATGCCTTTTAAACAAAATGCAATCTCACATTAAGGTTTTGGTAACCCAAGTTTTTACTAAATTACAGTAATTTTAAAATTGTATTTGCTTTCATTTCATATACTTTCAAATTAATAATAACAATACTCACAAGGGTGTCTGAGATGTTAGCATTCATTGTGTCCAATTCCCTTTTATTAGTTTTATTATGCCTTCGGGAAAACCAAAAATATATTAATTAATTAATTAATTATAATAATAATAATAGTTATTTCGCTTTCAAAGTCAAAGATGTATTAAAATATTTTAACTCTGTCAAGAAAATTTAAAGATTGGGATTGGTCTGTTTAAAATAAAGTTCTAATAAGATTATTCTAGAGTGTTTAAGCGAACATTTTAATTTGATATCGTTTGAAGTAATCTTGTCAGTAAACATAAATTCAAATTTAATTTCGCAATATTAACAAAGCAATAAATAAAACAGCAGATGTTTGGGTTTTCCCGATCAATGAGGTGTACGCGGGCCTGGGTCCAAAGTTTTATCTAGGTACAACGCCACGTGTACGCAGCCACTTCCATGAGATAATGAATTACTATTAATTATAGTTAAATGATAATTTATAATAAAAATATTATCGATACTTTTTAATTTGGATTAAATGCTAAAGATAGTTCTTTAATTGTTATTTAAATGTATTTCTAAATTATAATAATAATATTTAAACATAAAATTAAATATAAGCAGATGTATTTTATTAAATTTATTTTTATCTTACTAAAATTTATTCGAATTCCTTAAAATAAAAGAAAAAATCACTATCTTTGTTTTTAAGTATCCGAACGTATTTGTCGGCCTAGCTCATTCTTATATAATAACTAGCCAAAATGCACGGCTTTGCCCGGGATCGCATTCACAAAATCAACATTTTCTATAGCTTTTTAAATAACTTTAAAATTAAAGTCTATGTAAAAAATATAAAATAAAAATTAATTTGTTGTTATAATAATTTTTTTTAAAATCGTTCGTTCCCTGATGGGATCCCAATCCCGGAGGAATCCCAATCGGATCTGTTCCCCGATAAGTCCGATAAGAGTCATAAGAGCCTGTTTTCCGATAGTATCCCGTTTCCTTGAAGGATCCCGACCGCGTCCGGATTCCATTCTGGTGGGATTCCGAAACAGGTGGGATCCTGATCCTTGTGGGTTCCCATCTTGTCAGGATCCCGTTTCTCGGTGAGCTCCCAATCCAGTCTACATCCCGATCCCGGTGGATCTCGATTTGATCACTATCCCGGTGAGAGTGCCCAGCCATGTTCGGATCCCGTCTCCCGGTGGGTTCCCGATCCTGCATAAAAAATGCTCATCATACATTTTCAATACAAACATATTGTTATCACAAATATGCGCCCAGCCTTATCCTCGCCCCCGTTTCTGCATCTTTGAAAAAATGGGAAATATCCTTAGTTTCAAAGAAAAAATCTATTTCACGGGTTTTCCCGCTTTTTAAGTCCATTGAGTTTTGAGGTACGGTATGGAGTATGGGTAAACTTACGTAAATTTCCCCACAATATTTCAACGCCCTTGAGATGTTTACTCTGACAATGGTGAAAGCAATGAAATATTATATATAGGCCTACGCTCAGTGGCGTAGCTAAGGTTTAGTGCCGCCCATTGTGGCCGAAGATTGTTATCGCCAGCTCCATACAAAAGATCTACGGTTGACCGAAGCCGAAAGTCTGCCACTCAATAAATTTAGTCCCGAATTTATACCTTTTCTACAAAATAGTATCTTTTCTCTCGTTTGTACTGGTACTGGTAACATTTAGAAATATTAAGGAAAAGTTATAACTATGAATGCTTTTGTGATTACCACTTTTTGTGTATAAAAATATAGAATATATAATTTAGGCCTATTAATAAAAGTATTGAAAGAGTGAACGAAAAAAATAGCTTACATAAAAAATAATAAATCAACATTAGTATTTAGTAACAACGTCCAATATAGTCAAGATAGTATAATTTGTATAACAACAACTAGGTCTAGAGATCACTTATATATTCTTAATATAGTATCTGTATAAAACAAATTAGGTCTAGAGATAGGTACTTATATTTTTTTGATTACGATTAGTGTGGAATGATGCAATACTAAAATTAGGTATATCTAATTAGAGTTTATCTGGGGTAGGGCTCAATAAGCCCTTTCCCCTCTCTAGACCGCTCCCCTTGCTTTCACCCGGGAGCCATCGACGCCCTCGATTTCTGCTTTCAATTCACCTACGCCGATCAATGTGACAGTACGGGGTGAAACCTGGGGCCTGAAGAATACCATGGGGTGCGCCACAATGAAGTGAATCCAGGTTATGTATGACACCGGATACCATAATGCCTAATTTTTGCACTGACAGAAAAGACCCAGACCCCCCGAAAACTCTGAAATGTCCCCTCCATGTATCATATTTTCTTACCACCTCTACCCACTTTTACTCGGGAGTCAAATGCATGTTAATATTTAAAATAATTTTCTTGAGGCGACAAATATATTATTATTATTTACTCTTAATTGTGTATATAACTAGTCAACAATGGCGTAGCGAGGGTGTTTGGCGCCCGGGGACAAGATCCATTTTAAAGCGCCCCCTTTTCTTTCTTTCAACTCTCAAACCCATTATTTTTACCAATAATATAATATCAAATCACATTTTGGCGCCCCTAACTAACTTGCACCCGGGGACATCTGTCCCCCCCCCCATCGCTACGCCTCTGCTAGTCAATGTAATGTAGATCACAAGGGTGAAGATCAGCTGGGGCCAAAAATTTTGCCGCCACCGTCCACGATGAAAACTCTGCAGTAATGCGTGAATGCAACCCCTTTATGAAAAGGGGAAAAAAGAACGGCACCCTTCTGCCTCTCTCCTACGCCATTGCATCGATGCGATTCTCTTTAGTGAAGTTAGAGTAACAAGTCCCGTTTATTCATTACCATACATGGTAAATAAAAATTAAATGCGAATTTGTTTATATATTTATTTTTCACAGGGGAAGTTACTTTAATTATTTAATCCTGAGTTATCTTTATGTTTTTAATAATTATAAGCCTAGTTGCTGATTTTGTTATCTATGTATTTTGACTGCATACAAGAACCATTTTGGAAGCTGAAGATGGTTCCTCGAGACAATCTGATTAACAATGTAAACAATCAACCTGGGTAAATTTTTAGGACGACTGCCACTATTTTATCTAATTTCACGAATGAATGTATCCCAAAATCGATCCCTATGCCTAACCTGAACCCTAAATCGATCCCTCAACCTAACCTAAACCCTAATTCACTGCAACTATAATAAACACCGTGGCAGCCGTCCTTAGTATTAGCCTCATCCTGTTATATTGATTTTTTTAAAAAGTTTTGAGTACCGGTACTTGTGAGTGTAGTAATGATTAAAATGTGTAAATGACACATGTGTAAGGTAGTGTTGCATGCCGTTCGGCGTCTGTTTGGTGATGGTGCATCATTTTGGACAGACCTCAATTTGCCTCAAGTCTTTCTTAGTTTTATATATGGCATCCTTTCATCTTTGTGAGACGATGGAGTCGCTATGTACACTTCACTTAATGGCTCACTAGGCCTGGAATGTCAATCTCAACCTCAACTGAAAACTGCATCTCCCCCAGGAGAATATTGACTCCTGGTTAGATTTTGCCTTCTGTGTTGTCACTGTTGTTCTTTTTGCTGCAAGGGTTTCGATTCATGCTTTTTCTGTCTTTTTTACTCCTTTACACACTGCTCTTTGCCAGCTGGAACGTTGTTCAGCAATGATCTCCCATTAGTTGATTTCAATGTTGGCTTCCTTCATGCTCCTTTTGCAAACGTCCATAAATCTCAGGCGTAGCCATCCAATAAGTCGTGTCCCTTTTTCCAACTCTCCATACAGCAGCTTCTTTGGAATACGGTCTTACTCCATTCTCCTTACATGGCTTAACCAGTGAAGGCGCCACAATAATAATACAATTAAGTTAATATATATTTGAAGTATTTGGGGTAAAATCAAAATCCAGGGCACACACTGTATTTTTCAGATTTGTATCTATTGTTCTAAATTTTAAAAAAAAAAAAATTTGGGGGGGGGGGGAAGGGTGTATTCAGACATTTGCATCTATCACCAAAGGTTTCAGTGCAGAATTTAGGCATAATGACTCTGGCTGCTCCCCTCACCCCATCTTCATAAACTGTTTTGAGCTCATGGATTCTACTATTGATCCCAGGTTAATTTCCTCCTGGAATCTGTGACAAAATGTTCCAACTATATATTACAAGTCAATTAACCTTTGTAAATGGCAAGCCATCCAGTATTCAGTATATTATAAAGTTATGCATGGCTGACCTATTTACTTTGTATGCTAAGACTAAGACAATCTGTAGGCCAAGCCTAAATGTTCTTTTGTTTCTTCATTGCACACGAAATATTGATCTGGTGTCTTTTTTCAACTGCAAAACATATTATTGAAAAATAAAAGCAGTTTAGAAAATTCTATGTTTTAAAAAATAATAAAGATGTATGCCAAAACATTATGCACTGTAAAAGTCTTTATTTTCTTTCCACTTTAATTTTGTAAATAAATTTATTATTTTTGGCTGGCCTCCACAGGAACAAAGTTTCTTCCCGAAGGTAGTTGAAATTGATGTTAAGATGTGAAAGCAGAATATGAGTCTTGAAGTGGAGTCTTGTCTAGATCTGTCAAGTTAACCATCATGGTAAGAGGTATGGATATTTCATATTTACTAACCATTGAACCTTGCCTGGTTTTGATAGGTTGAGTGTACTATTAATTGGTATATTGTGCGGTGGTTACATTTAGCCAATATAAGGGTTATCACATTTTTATATATTTTAATACTACAACTAAAAAGTTTCAAAAAATTATCTGTATGATTCTTGGGATTTCAAAACCTATATAAAATTTTATTGTTTGATTTATTATTTCATTCATTAAGAATGTTATATTTCTGATCATGGGATTTGAGATTATGTTTTTAAATTTAATATTTTGAAAAAATGAAATAATAAAAATTATCTATTTGGCCATATTATTAACTCAACTTTATGGGAACAATTGTTTGGCACCAATAATTGGGAAAAAATTAAAACTTTATTTCTTATTATTATTTGGTAGGAAGAACACCACTTTAACTTATTTTCAATAAACACATTTCAACAAAAATCACCTTCCTGTTATTTTCATCTAACAGTTATTCCAAGAGGGGAATCGAATGCTACATGTTTGCAGATATCTGTGTCTGAAGTGAGCTCTTGGCATGGTCAGCTAATATCTATATCTCAAGTGGGTTCTTGGCTTGGTAATGGACAAGAATGGGTCATGTTAGGTCAGTTTTGATAATACCAAATTTTTATAACTTGTTTTGATTTTAATATAATCAATATTTTTAAATAGAAACAATACATTTAAACATTTTCTGTTTTTATAAACTTTTATTTATATCTTCAAATGTAATTTTTTAGAAATTATTTCTATTTCTAGCTTCAACTATAGATGACATGATTAACAACCACAGGCAGTTACAAATAAAGGATGACCCAACAACAGCCACTTTTAGATTCAATGGATGACCCATCAACAGCCACTTTTAGATCCAATGGATGACCCATCAACAGCCACTTTTAGATCCAATGGATGACCCATCAACAGCCACTTTTAGATCCAATGGATGAGTCCTCACCATCAGCTGTTAGTTTCAATTCAATCTAATTCTCTACAGTTTTTAAGAAATATGTAAATTTTGTAATTGTTTTAATTTACTGTTGACAATTAAAAAATCATGATTGAAAAGCTAAACATTGATTCCTGCAGGACAAAAACTTGAAAATTTTAATATATATTTATCATCAACCTTGTCATGGCTGTGTCTTAATGTTTGGCTTTGTTCCTATTCTTCTAGGTTTGAGAGCATCAGAAAATCTCCGACATAATGTCAATTTAACTCTAGATGTTGCTATGCTGTGTGGAATATTTTCTCATCTTGCCTCTTGTTATTTTATGAGCACAAATCTCAAGTAAACAGCCTAATAATATATTTTACAATTTATTCAATAACCCAATTTTCTTATTTTACTTAACTGGTTAAGTGAATTCTGATTTAGCAGTAATTTTTATTAGTAAAAACATTTGTGGAAAATCAAATCTATATGTTGTAATTAATGTGTACAAACAAAATGCAAGATATCGTTCCAGTTAATTTTAAGACATAAAAGTTGCAAAAGAATACATTTTTTATGGTGTAAATATACTTACTCTTAACATTCAAGTTTTAAGATGCCATATTTTCATGAAATTTCTGTGTTTCCACACAAGGGATCTTATTTTTTTTAAAATTGCTTTTCTCATGTTAGGATATATAGTTGGGACATTTTAAAATTTAAAAATAAAACAGTTATTTATAATTTACATAGATTAAACAAATGTCTATAAGTAGCCAATGCTGGTTTTGCTAGACGAAAGTGAGATTTTAATTTTATTTCATCAGCTGTTATTGGGATGTAGAATAACTAGCATCCACAAATGAGTTTGTTTTGCAATGTTTCTCTTGAATGATTAACATGAATGATACAATAAAACAATTAGATTACTAATCAATTTGTTTTGGTTGTTTTTATTTATTTTGTTCTCAATAGTTGTGTTATGTTGGATGTTGTTACAATTAAAACCTTGTCAGTCTTAAGGAAAAATAAGGGTTGGACTTTTTTCTTTCATTTCATTATCTGTTTTACTCCATACCATACTGGTCTTAATTATATTATTTTTTACCTTAAGGTTGAATGCATTCAATAATTTGAAACTGCATTATTAATAAAAGTAATATGTTTAAGACTAGATTAAAAAAAAGCAAAAAGAAAGGAAGATTCGAGTGGTTAATTATTCTCAAGCTTTTAAGTAGTGGTAATATTATCTCTACCAGTACCAATGTCTTATGAAGATTAAATTCAGTGGTAATAAAATTTTTATTGTTAGACATAATCCACTTGATTGATAATCTGGTTTTGTTGACCTGGTGGATTATGCATATATATAAGGTTTTGTAATGAAGAAAGGAATAAATGAATCTCATTCCTGCTGCTAAGTCAAGCTGTAAAAAAATTAACATCTTGTTAGAGATCAGGGATAAGAGATAAGCCTCGACAAATAACAAACTCACTGTTTACCTTCTAATTGAAATTTTTAATGTTTAAGTTAAACTATTAAATTTAAATATCGGGTAATTAAAAAATAAAATATATTTGTCCTAAATTATAGATTTTTAAACAATTTTTAATCGTTCTTAATTAAATTGAGATATGTTGTAAATTTGCAACCCTTAAAGTCTGTGGGTGAACCATGGATTTGCTAATTTAAAAGCTATGATTTCATTTTTTTTTTTCAAACTGTGGTCAAAGAGAGATAATCGAGAAAAATAAATTAAAGCAAATTATTTTTACGGTCTAAGGGAAATAAACGGGCACAGAAATTTAAACTCTTTTAAAAAAAGACACACTATAAATTGTTCCAACAGTAACATTTTAAAAATAAATACACGATATTTTCTCTTTGACCGCAATCTTAAGCTTTTTTAAAAAAAAAAAAAAAAAAATACACGAGATGATCCCTTTTACCGTCAGAACTTAAAAAAATATATATATACAGAATCTTCTGCTGTCAATTTTGTAAATTTTTGAATGAAATAATGGATCTACCTGACCTCTAAATTTGTTAACTTCTCTACTTANATCACAGCCTTGCAACTTTGTGATGATGAATACCAGGGGAAATAAAAAAGGCAAGGAAAAAGAAAGATAACACAAGCATATATTTAATTAAGTTTATATGTATTTATATTAGAGAGGCATAAGCAATTAACATATTCTGATTATATTATAATGATTACATACATATTTTGAATGACTATTACATATAATACCACATATAAATGCTTATGTTTATTTTATAATCGCAATTGAAATGTGTATATGTAAATTTTGAAACACCTATCATAATTGTCCACCTTTTAAAGATAAGTTAAAAATTTCCGGGGCAGGTGGTCGGGGTGGATGGAAAAATAAGGGCAAAACAAACTTCAAAAATAGCAGGCCCGATTCCCATCACACTTAAATAAAATGCACAATTGCGACCCGGGGGGAAAGAAGACCCCCTGTAGTAAGAGCAAGAGAGAATCAGAATCTAGGTGATGAAATATCCATAAAGGATCAAGAACATAACACTAAGGGGAGACAACTCATTTTGAATAAAGGGAAGCAATCCACTCACAAAAAACACAACATAGCCACTCTAACAACAAAGCAAATGTTTCGTTTTAAAATAATTTTTATTTTCCCATTTTATTTTACAAAATTATTACATTGTAGCTTAACAATAACCCCAACATTATTTCCCTTGCATAATGATGAGACAAGCTTACCCTGCATTTGTCTCAAATTAAACATACATGACACAAACCCACATGTGTAATTTGATTGATGCCTTCTGGAGAACCATAGCTGTCTCAGTCAATGGCTGCTTGAACTTGAAGAGAGAGGCTGTCAAACCAAAAACACATTTTGTCAAACCAAAAACACATTTCAACTTTACCAAATACTAAATTAAGGAACAATCCAAAATACATCAATTATAATAAGACTAGATGAGTTGAGAAAGTGAACACAACACAAAGAAAATGGAGTGTGACCAAGCAGGGCATGAAATAAACACAGAATATGTGCAAGTCAGAGTGAACATGCAGGAGTGGCATTGATGTTAAAAAATATGGACTTGGTATTTTACAGTTTGCTTTTCCATCCCTGACCACAATCAATACAAAGAAACAAAAATATGTGTACTGTAACACTTAGCTAAGTTACACACCTAAATTTTAATGGAATAAATCACTTAACATGTTAAATGGAATAAATCACATAACATGTTAAATGAAATAAATCACATAACATGTTAAATGAAATAAATCACAAGTTAAATGAAATAAATCTCACATGTTAAATGGAATAATTCACATAAAATGTTAAATGGAATATTTATTTCACATAACATGTTAAAGGGAATAAAACACATAACATGTTAAGTGAAATAAATCACACAATATTTATTTCACATAACATGTTAAAGGGAATAAAACACATAACATGTTAAATGGAATAAATCACATGACATGTTAAATGGAATAAATCAAATAACATGTTAAATGAAATAAATCAATAAACATGTTTAATGGAATAAATCACATAACATGTTAAATGAAATAAAACACATAACATGTTAAATGGAATAAATCAGTTAACATGTTAAATGGGATAAATCGCTTGCAATCGAACATAGTAACTTGGTAAATAAACAAGCAAATTTAGTTGCCACATGTATCTGAGATAACAATTTATCTAACAGAATACAAAAAATCAAATTTCAATGTTATACTTATTTTGAAAATTCCTTCTACTTATAAATGAATGTGTAGATACATAAATGTGTTGAATAGTAATAGCAAGCATTAAAGAGATGGGATTTTGCCATTGTATTAATTTTTTTCTCCATATTTAAAATCATAAAAATACTATTTTGCTACACATATAACATCATCTTAACTTTTTTTTTCTGCACATATATCATAAAAACTATTTGTTTCTATACATATAACATCACAAAATTAATTTTGATTTTGCAACAAATTTTTCTACACTCTTGCTGATATAAATGAAGGGTCAAATATCTTTAACAAATAGAAATCTATGGAAAATATTTTGAACATTTGTCATTTCAATAGTATTTCTTTGCATAAAAACATTCAACACTTTTTTTTTTTTACATGTAAACCAAACGAGTGTTAAGTTAAATTCATGTTCGCAACACAAGGCAAGAGTCCACCCACACCTCTAGTCCACTGTTGGGAATTCATGAAAAGTTTGAATTTATTTTAAATCTGACTTTTGGAATGTTTGTTTAATATGCTTTGATTTTATTTGGTATTTAAAACACAGTTTATAATTATAGGGTAGCGATTTTATGACCATACCGGGTCTAACATCAAAACCAGGAAGACATAGGTCATATGAAAAAAAAACACAAGTGGAGAACACAATCACTGAACAACAGCCCCTCAAAGATATTACAGAGTGGAAGTACCCAGGAAGTGAGGTCACAGTGACAATATCGTGTTATACTCTATGCTGGAAGACCACAACAACATTAAAATGGAAACTAGAATTTATCCAGACCAAAAGCCTATAAAACTCCCATAGAATATTCTGACCAAAGACGATGCAATGAAGAACTGAAATGCCAATCAAGAGTAACAACCATTGTGTTAAAAAATACACGAATTAAAAGCAGATAATTACTGGATAGCTTGGATATATCCATAGAATACCACCACGCTCACTTCACAGGACAGCCCTAAGATGGACACAACATGGAACATATCACAGGACAGCCCTAAGATGGACAGATCATGGAACATATCACAGGACAGCCCTAAGATGGACAGAACATGGAACATATCATAGGACAGCTCTGAGATGAACAGAACATGGAACATATCACAGGACAGCCCTAAGATGGACAGAACATGGAATGTATCACAGGACATGGAACAAAAAAACTATGGAAGACCCAAAAAGAGCTGTTTGCAGTTAGACCAGAGGTACAAAGCATACTACTTCCTATGTTAAAACAAGAGAAGATATAAGGAGATTTCAAAAGCAAATAGACCTTTACTATCTCTATTTTACTACTACAGCTTTGGTTGCATATACCGGTATTTGCTTGTAGGCAATGTGTGCAGGGCAATGGACCAAATAAACTTTCTGCTTTCAAAAATTGGTATAACATCATTGAAGAGGAGTTTTATCTACTAAGTTAATTTATTATGAATGAAGGACTTATTCAAATTTACAAGAATGTTTCCAGGATATTCTTATATGATGGACCATGAGCAAGGTCATTAATATTATGACAAGGGACAAAGTCAACACCATTTTGCTTTTCCTAAAAGTTTCTCATACTGAAAATAAAGGAGACATGCTGTGCTAAATTGGGAGATCTTATGTATCTCAATGCGAAATACAAAGAAAATGTAGCAATTAATAAACAAGTTAGGGAACATAGGTCATCTTGAATGATGTACCAATTACTGTAAATCCTGACATTTTTAGGTCATAGCCTGCAACCTGACAATAACAAAAAAATTTAAATAATGTTACCACAACACTGGTAAAATGGTCACAGCATGAGTCAGATGCTTTTTTGTGATAGGTACATTTTTATGTTTTAATAAAGAAATAAATTATTTTATTGAATTTTACATGCATCGTATCTGCCAAGGAATAGATCATCTGATTAGTATCTCGGTTTTGTAAAAATAATATTTACTTATGAAAATGTGCTTTTTTCTTAACTTTTATTCAAAATTAATACTTTTGATAATTTTCTAAGTGATAATTTGATGCAGTGTGTCTTTTTCTTTAAAAAATTAATTATTTTTGTTTTATAATTTGGACTTTTTGGGGCAATATTTCCTTGAATGATATGTTGTCTACAATTAGCCTTAACTTTTTATTTATGAGGCTATCCTTTTAAAATTTTGAATATGTATTGTATAGAATATATGCTAATGAATATATATTGTAGCATTGATTATATGCTTATGAATTATATATGGCATCCTTCCGTCTTCGCAAGACAATGGAGTAGCCATGTTGTTCTACACTTGGACGAGTGGCTCATTGGGCCAATCCTAGAATGACAATCTCGGTTGCCTTTCTAGTAGGAGAATATGGATTCCTGGTAAGATTTTGACTTCCGTATTGTTCTTTTTGTTGCAAGGGCCTTGTTTCACGTATCTTCTGCCTTTTTTTTACTCATTCATACAATGCTGTTCACCAGCTGGAATGCTGTTCGGCAATGAGCTTGCATTCGTTGTTTTGAATATTGGCTTCCCTCATGCTCTTTTGCAAACATCCATAAATCTCCGGCGTGGCCGTCCAATAAGCCTTTTCCTTTCTGCCAACTCTCCATACAGCAGCATCTTTGGGATACGGCCTTCCTCCATTCTCCTTACATGGCCTAACCAGCGAAGGCGACTCTTGCTAAGAAAGGAGAATATGCTAAACAAGTGGCACACTCCAAGACCAACATTCTAGGCACCTTGTCCTGCCATTCATGCGTAAAATGTGACGCAGACATCTTTGATGGAAGCTGCTCCTGACTGGTATATGTGGTCCACACTTTGCTACCATATAGTATAGGCGCACACATGCTTGACAGACACTTATTTTTGTTTTATCAGTTTGATTGAGATTATTTCACACCCGCTTATTCAGTTTAGCCATAGTTGCTGCTGCTTTTGCAATCCTGCTATTTATCTCTTTATCAACGGAGAGAGAACTAGAAATATTGGATTCCAGGTATGTGAAATGATCAACAACCAAAATAGTATAGCCCTAAATAGATATTGGTGGGGACGGTGCTTCTTGCATCATAACATGTGTTTGCTGTAGACTAATCGAAAGTCTAAACTCTTTACAAGCGTGTGATAGATGATTAACCAGCCCCTGAAGACTTTCCTCTGTGTGAGATGTTATGGCGGCGTGGTCAGCGAACAGCACTTCATGAATCAGCACCTTTTTTACTTTGGTCTTTGCACGAAGGCGGGCGATATTGAACAGCCTATCAGATCTGGTATGGACGTATAGTCCATCTTCACAGTGCCTGAAGGCAAATTGAAGGAGCATCAAGAAGAAAATGGAGAAGTGCATTGGTGCCAGTACGCAACCCTGTTTTACTCCGCTGCTAACTGCAAATGACTCAGAGACAGTACCACTGAAAGTTACTATGCTGTGCATGTTTTTGTGAAATGACTGTATGATTGTGAGCAGTCGTGGGGGACAACCTATTCTTTGCAAGATACTGAAAAGGCCTCTCCAACTTACCAAGTCAAATGCCTTTGTCAGGTCTATGAAAGCAATATAAAGAGGCATATGCTGTTCACATTTCTCCCGCATTTGACGTAACGAGAATATCATGTCTATTGTTGAGCGCCCACTCCAGAAGTCACACTGGGACTCTGGGTAGATGCGGTTCACCGCAGAGAAGCTCATGTAAGGGCTGAAGTAGAATAGGTTTTCCCTTTTTGAGGACTTCCGCTGGAATGCCGTCAATCCCTGGTGCCTTACCATCAGCAAGGCAATCAATGACTTTTTGGAGCTCCTGTAAAGTTGGCTCTTCATCCAGTTCTTCCATTACTGACAATACGGAAATATTCAGAGCGGTCTCAGTGACTACATTCATTGTTAAGTACAGTTCAAGATAATGCTCTACCCAACGCCGGAGTTGATCATTTGGGTTCTGAATAATTTGACCCGTCTTGGACTTGAGTAGTGCTATTTTTGAAGTGTGTGGACCTAATACCCTCTTGATGCCCTCGTACATGCTCCTTGCATCTCCATTGTCGGAAGCCGATAGTATAGAGTTGCAAAGGTCTAGCCAGTAAGTGTTGGCACAGTGCCGGGCCGTCTGCTGTGATATTTTTTTTGCGGTTCGGAGAGCCTGTAGTGTACTAGCACAAGGTCACTCAAGGTGCACCCCGATAGGCAAATTGGGCTCTTCTCTTCCTCTCGATTACGGGTTACATCACATTCCAATGCGCCTCGTACCAGTCATTATTTTTATGCTCCATTTTATCATAGGCGGACATGGCTGAATCGTACAAAGCATCTCGTATATGTGTCCACTTGAGTCAATAGTACCATCTGGTGATCCTTTAGCAAGGGTATCCTGCAACACTTTTGTGAATTGCTGCGTTTTTTTCTGCGTTGTTTGAGCAGTGGATGTTAATTCGTGGACAACACTTCTTTTTAGCCTTATGCAATTTTTTGGGCATTAGCCGTATTGTGCTTACTACTAGAGAATGGTCAGAGTCACAGTCAGCACTGTGGCAGCTGCGGGTGTGAAGTACACTGGCTAGCTCCACACACCTAGTGATGACGAGGTCTAGCTGGAGCCAGAGGCCGAAACGTGTTTATCGCCATGACACCTTTTGGATTTGTTTACATTTGAAGAAGGTATTTGTAACACAGAGACCATGGGAGCAGCACAATTCCAGCTGACGTCCGTTATCATTAATCTTTCCTAATCCATGATAACCAAGACATGAAGGCCAGGCTTCCTGATCAGCTCCTACCCTAGCATTAAAGTCTCCCAGGATGTACAATGCTTCGGTTTTATGAATATGTATTGTAATATTGCGTATATGCAAATTAAATATATTGTAGTATTGAATATATTCTAATGAATATGTATTGTAACATTGAGTATATACTAATTAAAAGTATTGTAGCATTGAATATATACCAATGGATATGTATTGTAACATTGAATATATACCAATGGATATGTATTGTAACATTGAATATATGACAATGAATACATTTAGTAGCATTGAATATATGCTAATGAATATTTTTTGCCTAAAAATAATAATCAATCAATTTGAGCAAGTCTATTTTGAACAAACACCTATTAGCACTTAAAGAGTGTTCAGTTACCTTTGAAATGATATGTAATACTTGAATGTAGCTACACAATTACAGCCATGAGACACATTGAATAATAAGGTGATTTCAAGGTCATAATAAAACCTTGAAAAATCAGCAGTCTTTGAGAGTTGATAATTAATTCAACCTTTTTATCGCACCGACCTCTTGATAGCATTAGCAAAGGTGTTGCCGCCCACATTAATATTTCAATTGAAAATGAAAGGTGTTTCATAAAAAATTTTTATACACAAGTTTTTTTATACATGACTCCTTAGGGCAGTGCTGTCCAACCAGCGGCCCACGGACTGATTTTAATAGGTTACCATCTTTTTATGTGTGTAAAAAAATAAAACATTTCATGGTGAAAATATTTTCAATTGCAATTCATTGATTTAGTGTTGTGGGGAATTCACATGAGATCACAGGAGAAATTGTGCCACAGAAAAGGGGGAGGTCAGAATATCTAAGGAGTCAGGACCAAAAGGTAGCAGTAATTTATCTTAAGAACATCTTTTGGCCATCAAACTCAACAAATTGAGGGTAAGGACTAGTTCCGCCAATCTGAGGCGGGTGTTGGTGGGTATAGTGGGGTGGGGTTTAGTTTTGAGAAAGAATTTGAGGGATAAGAGACCGTCAGTGTGAGGGATGGAAGTGTATAGAGAACATACATCAAGAAGAAATAGATGATGTTTCTTTTCAGGAGGAATTATGATAGATAGATTCGAAGGTTTGTAAAGCATGGTAGGTGTCCTTAATGTAAGTCGGCATTGAGGCTATGATGGGTTGAAAAACTCCATTAAGGAATTCCGAGACATGCGACAATGGTTCTGCCAGGTTTACCATACTTGTGAATTTTGGGAAGTAGGTAGAAGCATGGCTTACCAAGGTCACTAATCCAAGATGTGTTAGGCAGAGGCCGATTTGGGGAGTGCCGATTCTGCAATCTTTTTCTTGATAGTCTCTTTCACCATGTCGTTATGTTTGGTGATAGGGTTGTTGGTCCTCGGTTGGTAGAACTGGCTGTTTTCTAGTTGCCTATGAGCCTCCTTGATGTAGAGATCTCTGTCCCACACAACAACAGCTCCACCCTTGTCAGCTGGTTTGATGACGATATCTTGACGACTGCGCAGCTTTGAGAGTGCGAGTGATTCTCTTTTAGACGGATTGGATTTCCGGGTGGAGGCAAAGAGAGGTTCTTGGTGTCGTGTTCCGAGCCCTTTATATCCACGTCTAAAGCTTTGGATTGGTCAGATGGTGGTGTCCAAGTAGAGTTGCCTTCCCTATGAAACGGGAAAAGCTTGTCTTCGGGGAGGTCGGTACTTTTCCCACCAAAGTGAAACTGAAGTCTCAAGGGACGAAAGTAGCGGTGGGAATCCGAAAGTAGTTAATAGCGGTCGCAAGATGGTTTCAGTGGAATAAATTTGAGAACCTTAGAAAGTAGCAACCTTTCGTCATCAGAGAGAGGAAGTTCAGGGGGGGATGCACACGACTAAGTTGTTGCCAGGGACGGTTTGATGAGGCGTAGAGTTGTTAGTGGGCCTAAGATGGTCGAGTTTTTTCTTTTTGTTGGTAGAAAAGAAGCGGTACAGTTCCCGATTAAGTTGGTGGATAATCCTAATAAGGTCATACCATAAGTGGTTATTCGAGGTCTTAGAGAGGATGCGACCTTCAAGTTGGTAAATGGCGGCACTGAGATCTGCGATGAAACGTTTATGGCTGTGTATAAGAATATGCATACGTTGCAATGCTATTTTCTTCTCAAGAGATTTAAGTTTGTTCATGTCATCAGAGTTGAGGCAGCCAGCTGCTGGGTTGAAATTACTCGTAAAGCCTTTAGGTACAATGCGGAGACGTATGCAATTGTGAAAGAAATTGAAATATACATTGTATCTGTTTTTTTTAAAAAAGAGAGTGAATGCAAGTTCCTTACAGTCGGTGGTTAGGTTCAGTGGAAGAAAGCTAAAGACAGTTAAGATAAAGGAAAGAAGTTGGTTCATAACAGTTTTGAAGTAAGGCATAGTGGAGTAGTGACGGACCAGGGGAAAGGGGATGTCGATAAAGGGGAAAAAGTCAGAAGGGTAATGTAAGAATGAGAGAAAGTTGATGAGAGAGAGAGATATGAAGAGAGGTGCCAAGTGCCTAAAGGGTTACAGTAAGAAAATTTAATAATGAATCAAAATTAATGGGACAGAAACAAGCAAAAAGTAGCAGTCAAGTAGTAAATTAAAAAGGGTAATAAGGGGAGAGACTGCAATCAGGTTAGCACAATATAAAATGAGTAAAACAGAGTAGGGTTAAACCTGAAAAAAGGAACGCAACAAAACAACGAACGTGTCAGCAGAAAGCCTTCGTCAGCAAACAAAACAACAGAAAAAATGGTATACAAATAAGAAATAGCACTTAACTTAGAAGTAGTATCCTCTAGTTTCAAAAGAAATGTGACAGAAAGTAAGTGAGTGAGATATTAAATAGGGAAGCGCGAAAGAAAAGAGGAGAAAAAGTCCACTGCGATAGGTCAGGACGTGGAGGGGCGGAGCTAGGGTCAAGCTGTGAAAAGAGACATGACATTCATCCCATGTGGCATCAAAGTGCCATAGGTCAGGATAAGCCTGTTGGAAATTGACAAAATGCTGAATGCTAATTGCCCATTGTTTTGCACACCACATTATTTATTGTGTAGTGACGTCATGTTTTTTATGCTGTCTTGTGGAGTGCTCCATGTCAGTAGGACTCCATGTTGTTCTCCTACAATAAAACGTTGAACTAACCTTGATGGTTGCCTCTGTTGTTTGATTATCTTCCTAGTGAAGTATCTTAGCAACTTAATATTTTTCAACAAAGCCTGTGTTCCAAATTGACCCGGCTGGGTGTGTACATGCTAGCCACAATCGCACTTATTGAAAAGTCCGTCTTGCCCTGGCGGTCGCTACTATTGAAGTGTTTGGAGACGGGACACAGTTTATCTTGTATAATTTTACAGAGGTGTTCGGTACACCTGTCAGAGAGACGGCGTCCAGTCTCCCCTATGTACATCATTCATCTGACAGCAGGTGCAGACAATGGCGTAGACAACATTGCGGCTTGTACAAAGGAAACCGTCGCGTATCTGAAAACTGCCTTTAGGGAAACGTATGTGTTGAGTCTGGACAACAAATGTATGTTTCATCTGATGAATTTCCCCAACTAAGGAACTGTTGTAACAAAAAAATTTACTGCGTGTGAAAGTACCTACATAAGTGAAACTGGATTCTAAGGAAAGAATAACATTTAGTCCAGAGAATTTAACGCCTTTGACTGGTGAACATTGAGAAAATCTAATATGGACAGGTGCTACTGGAAACTGCCTTAAATCAAGAAACAATAAAGTACATTTCAAAGCCCTTAATATATCATAAAATTATTGCCACCATTTTTATAAGCTTTATTTATATTCTTGATGGTAATGTTATTGTATATATGATTATGTATGCAAAATTTTTAAAAGTATTAATAATGTGAATAATTTTCTACAAATTAAAAAAAAATATTATTTTGAGAGATCATGTGTAGCCTGTGGCTTTGCATAAAATTTTTGTTTGGCCCACTGACTCAAAAAGGTTGGACAGCACTGCCCTAGGGTGTTCCAAACCACATTTTTAGAATCAATGAATCAATGTAATAATCATATATTTAAATATATTTAGCACGGTCAAATGTAATGAATGCAATTATTTGGTGTCAATGACATCCTAATCTTGACTCCAAGATGTACTCAGTCCCACAGAAACCAATGAGTCTCTCCAATGATCATGTACTTGGTCCCTCAGAAACCAGTGAGTCTCTCCAATGATCATGTGCTTGGTCCCTCAGAGTCCAATGAGTCTCTCCAATGATCATGTGCTTGGTCTTTCTGATTTAGACATTCTGCAGGTAAAAAAAAAATAATAAATTACATTTTAGATCAGAGTATGCAATTATTACATTAACATGTGTTTAGCCTGTTTATATGTATATATTACATTTTTATATAGATTTTTATATATGTATCATTTTTTAATTTAAATTTAAGATGAACTAACATGGTACATTCTTTTCCATATTTTCCATAATCAAGATTACAGTCTACTTCAGGCAAGAGCCCACTACAGATATTTAAGCAATCTTTGCAACTATTGATTGCAGTGAATAATTTATCAACTATTTCATATATTTTATAAACACAAAACTTAAAGTACCTCTTCTTTCTTTTAATGCCTTTTTTAAATTAAGTTTCAATATTTGTAAAAATGAAAAATTTACATAAAAAATTTAATGAAAAATAATATATTGATATGGTATTATAAGCAATATATAGATCATAAATTTTATTAAATTTACTAAACAGACAAGTAGAGCTACATATGAGGTACTGAAACAACCATTTTTAAGATAGCTACCTTTTAGTCAACAAGGCCCAAATCACATGATTGGCTATCTCATCTAGACATTTCTCGTACCGTTGTCGTTGCTGTTCATTCTCCAAAATACAAAGGAGCCACTCTCCACCTTCTCCATCTTTAATCTCACCAGTGAGTTTAGTCTTGTCTCGGACCTGCAAGATAAACCAACAACGATGAGGGCTGTTTACTGACATCATTAAATATTTAGTGAAATCTTAATACAAGTGATAGAGTCATAAACAGTTTTCATGAGAGATATCAACAGTCTGACACATAACCAACTTGCTGAGGTAAAACTGGCAATTATAAGATCTATGCTGATGATGGGCTCTGGAGGTTTGTGTAAATATCTCGTGTTTAAAGAAGGTAAATAAAATAATTTATGAAAAGATTTCTTGTCCAACATTTTACTTATTGATTGTGTATTATTATATATATAATGTGTATTATTATATATATAATTAAAATGCAATATCAATATTTAATGTAAAAGTTGTCAGATGTGATAGGGAATTTTATAGTCCTAGGAAAACTTAACAAAAATAATTGATCAATGTATTTTGTAATAAATATTTCTTTTATTTAACCATCAATTACTACTCATTATTATGAGATGGTGGAACTAAAAATTCAGAGTATTTAAGTTTAATCTTTTATTCCTACCCAATTAAATAGAAATGTTGGATTTAACTAAAGGAGCGAAGAAGAAGAAAAAAACAAGCCATCAACTTGAGCAATAGTCATCAATAAGTGGAATTTAATAGATATTTTCTTTTGATGACACCAAATAACAAGCTTAATGTGACAGCTGGAATAATATAACAAATTCAGTTAAATTTTATAATGAGCTGGAAATACAAACAATGAGAAATACAATATCCCCAAGTTAGGACCCAGGAGAAGCAGCCATTTTATAACATTAACTTTAAATGCACAATCATGATTTTTTTTCATAGAACTGTACATACAGTTTTAAGATTATTCTAATTGTACATACAGTTTTTACATTAGTCTAATTGTATGTACAGTTTTTATATTAGTCTGATTGTACATACAGTTTTTATATTAGTCTAAGTCTAACTGTACATAATTTTTTTATTAGCTTAATTGTACCGCACATACAGTTTTTTTTATTAGTCTAAGTTCAATAAAGGAATAAATATGATTTTACCAATTTTTTAAAACGAGTAATGATAGAAAACATGGGCCTTCATAAATAAATTTTTAAAATTCTCCAATTATTCACTAAAGAATTTGAAAAGAATTAATGAGTTTGTGATTACTTGCTGTCATCTGGATGTTTAAGTGTTAAAAAAAAAGAGAAACACCTATCAGCAGACCTGTTTACCCTCAAACTCTTAAAAACGTACAAAATCATCACAAAATCTTTCAATACATTATCTTAGTAGTACAAAAAAACCATGCAGTATAGATAATGTATAAACCTGAAAATCGTACATTGTACGCCAAAATCGTAAGAGTAAACAGGTCTGTATCAGCCACCAGTTCCTAAAATGAAGGAATGGCTCAATGTATCACTATTATTATTTAACCACCAATGTGGGCATAAATACAAAAGGTCAGGAATTTAATTTTTTTAGTTCTAGTACAATTTGTTAAATGTGTCTGTTTGTTATTTGATAAAGAAGATTGTATTTGAATGATAAAAGCTCTAAAAATAATGTAATAATGGATAAATTATAGAAATCAGTTTGATCTATATCAAACAGGTTGGAGTCCTGGGACCTCTGCTGTGTTGTTTGAGTTAATCAAGGGAGGGGAGATTTTTTTAGCTATTACCCTAAATATGTTTCTCAACAGTAATATGATCATGTTTTCAATGGGAGAAAATCATAGTCTATTAAAATTCCAAAGATTAGGCCTAATACAGTATACATAGGACTAGGGCTAATTATAAAAAATTAAATATAAAAATTCAAATTAATAAAATAATGAATAAAAATCCTAATTATGGAGCAAAAAGATTACTTTGAAGACATAATCACTTCAGGTTTGTGAGAAATGATGTTTCATTTTGGAAACTTTATCAATATCCCTATACAAGTACAAGTGTAACTTCAAAATTTGAATTTTTTTTATGTTAGAGCAATTTAGATAGGGTGCTCAAAAATTATACTTATACTGTCTTCTGGTTTCAATTGATTTCTCCTACGTGTTTTTATGTTAATTTAATTGTAAAATTTTTGTTCTCAAAGCTTTTTTGTTTTACTGCCTTCTCATGTGAAATGTTGAAAGCCCTACGTGTGTCAACCCTATTGTCAACTGACACATGTGGCGAATGGACCTTTTTAGTGTGGTGAATTTGGTTTGGACCAATATAATTTTGTTTAAGGTAAAATTGGATTAGGATGTACTATTACAAATTATTCTTTATCAAAGTTGATCAAAATTTCATTGCATTTGATTTAATAATATAATAATCATCTTGCCTTGTATATTAACTGCTTCTTTATAATGAAATTTCATCCCTTCATTTCTGTTTGCTAAACAATAGTTGAAGAAATTACCTACACTAGTCTTCAGCTAATGGACCGGCTTACAGAAGTTAAAGCAGATGGAATTTAAAAATGTAAAAACTATTCTAACAGGTATTCTGAGGTATCTTGGAACAACGAAATTGGGAATTTCAAAATTATTTTCAATTTTTGGGTTGCATTGGCTCTGTGAGTAAGGGGCCCAACAATGATGTCAACATTGTGATGTGGGGAAAATATTTAAACCATCACCTTTTGCTTTCACAATACAATTGACTATTGTGACAACAGGGGACACAGAGCCAAAAAATGGAATGGGGCTTAATAAAGTAACGCGACATCTGTGCAGTAGGATTCAACAAGACAAATGCAGATACTGTAGATACCGAATTATTGATGTGACATAACAGGTGGGGAATGAGAATAGGAGCTGTGACTACAAACGTAACCAGAACTGAACCAACAATTTTGCAGCTTGTTAATGGAAGAAAAAAAAGAAACAAAAAAAGTTTATTTAAATAATAAAATTTGATTAAACTTAAGAGCTAAATTGTTCATTTAATTAATAGTAATATTTCATAATTAATTTTATTTAGTGTGGAATATTTTACTTTTCACTCACCTTTTTTTTTGGTGTTTAGTTCCTTTTCAGTCTGCCCTTATGGGTCTCTTATTTGTCCTTTTAAGCGGCGGGTGATCATGTTCATTCCACCAGGTTTGTTAACCCGGAGGGATAAGAACTGACACTACATCCTGACCTTAGCCAACAGGCCGAGAAGCAATCAGACTTTTGGGGCTCTTATTTGTTCTTTTCTTACTGATCCTCCCGACCCAAGCTGAAAATCAAGCGGGTAATCATGTTCATTCCACCAGGTTTGGTAACCCGGAGGGATAAGAACAGACACTACATCCTGACCTTAACCAACGGGCCGAGAAGCAATCAGACTTGTGGGGCTCTTATTTGTTCTTTTCTTACTGATCCTCCCGACCCAAGCTGAAAATCAAGCGGGTAATCATGTTCATTCCACCAGGTTTGGTAACCCGGAGGGATAAGAACAGACACTACATCCTGACCTTAACCAACGGGCCGAGAAGCAATCAGACTTGTGGGGCTCTTATTTGTTCTTTTCTTACTGATCCTCCCGACCCAAGCTGAAAATCAAGCGGGTAATCATGTTCATTCCACCAGGTTTGGTAACCCGGAGGGATAAGAACAGACACTACATCCTGACCATAGCCAACAGGCCGAGAAGCAATCAGACTTGTGGGGCTCTTATTTGTTCTTTTCTTACTGATCCTCCCGACCCAAGCTGAAAATCAAGCGGGTAATCATGTTCATTCCACCAGATTTGGTAACCAGGAATCCTGGAGGGATAAGAACAGACACTACATCCTGACCTTAGCCAACAGGCAGAGAAGCAATCAGAGTTTCAGTTGACAGTTGTGGGGATCTTATTTGTTCTTTTTCTTACTGATCCTCCCGACCCAAGCTGAAAATCAAGCGGGTAATCATGTTCATTCCACCAGGTTTGGTAACCAGGAATCCTGGAGGGATAAGAACAGACACTACATCCTGATCTTAGCCAACGGGCCGAGAAGCAATCAGACTTGTGGGGCTCTTATTTGTTCTTTTCTTACTGATCCTCCCGACCCAAGCTGAAAATCAAGCGGGTAATCATGTTCATTCCACCAGGTTTGGTAACCAGGAAACCTGGAGGGATAAGAACAGACACTACATCCTGATCTTAGCCAACGGGCCGAGAAGCATCAGCAATCTGACTTGCAGGTCTGTCAGTCATAATTTGTTATTTTCTTTAATCTTACATAATGATCGTCCCGACCCAGGCTGAAAATCAAGCGGGTAATCATGTTCATTCTACCAGGTTTGGTAACCAGGAATCCTGGAGGGATAAGAACAGACACTACATCCTGACCTTAGCCAAGAGGCAGAGAAGCAATCAGAGTTTCAGTTGACAGTTGTGGGGATCTTATTTGTTCTTTTTCTTACTGATCCTCCCGACCCAAGCTGAAAATCAAGCGGGTAATCATGTTCATTCCACCAGGTTTGGTAACCAGGAATCCTGGAGGGATAAGAACAGACACTACATCCTGATCTTAGCCAACGGGCCGAGAAGCATCAGCAATCTGACTTGCAGGTCTGTCAGTCATAATTTGTTATTTTCTTTAATCTTACATAATGATCGTCCCGACCCAGGCTGAAAATCAAGCGGGTAATCATGTTCATTCCACCAGGTTTGGTAACCAGGAATCCTGGAGGGATAAGAACAGACACTACATCCTGACCTTAGCCAACGGGCCGAGAAGCAATCAGATTTTCAGTTGACAGTTAAGTTGTGGGGATCTTATTTAATTTATTGTTCTTTTTCTTACCGATCGTCCCGACCCAAGCTGAAAATCAAGCGGGTAATCATGTTCGTTCCACCAGGTTTGGTAACCCGGTGGGTTAAGAACAGACACTACATCCTGACCTTAGCCAACGGGTCGAGAAGCAATCAGGTTTATTTTCTGGGTTTATTAAGTTAATCTCGTTGCCCATCTCTGTTGACAAGCATTGAAGCAGACGCCGTATCCGGTATAAGGCAATAAAAGGAAGTGCGGTTTCGCTAGCTGCCGAGCTACAAGTAACGACTTGTCAGCTTGTAAACTTTTTTTTTTCCCTCAACATATTTCAGTTCAATCCTATAAAATGCATGAATTATATTATAATAGGATAAAAAAAAACCACTAAAATTTACAAATGGTTTTGGTAAAATTCAACTCAAAATCATGATCGTTCAATATTTTAAAAAAAATTTGATTGAGAATGTAACTGATTAACTTTGATTAAGGAAAAGTCATGTGAATGTGAGAATTGGTGAATGGTATTATCCCCCCCCCCTTTTTTTTTTTGCACCTTAATGTCTTTGTTTTTGTTAACTTCTTAGGAGGGTAGAGATGAACTTTTCTTTTTTAAAAAAAATTGTAATGAAAAGTGAACTGATAAACTTTGATTAAGGAAAAGTCATGTGAATGTGAGAATTGGTGAATGGTATTTTCCCCCCCCCCCTTTTTTTTTTGCACCTTAATGTCTTTGTTGTTGTTAACTTCTTAGGAGGGTAGAGATGAACTTTTCTTTCTATGTCAACAACCCGTTCAGAAAAGGAAACAAAAGTTATTGAATTTCATTGGCCGAACTCCAATGAGCTTACAACTCTAACATTTTGTAAATTTCGGCAGGAAACAAGATGATAAAACGAATTCTATTAAAATTCTTCACATTGTAATGTGAAGTAGAATTTAACTTTTTAAATGAATAAATAAAGATTTAGAAAGAGGTTACTCATTTTTTTTTTTTAAATTTATAGAGGAGAAAATAGTTTTAATGATTTTGAACCCATTTTTTAACTTAAATTCAAACTTAATAATCTACATAAGACAGTGCAGACTAAGAGATGCCATTATTCACCTGATTATTGCCACGAAGTCAATACACCAGTTCACTGATGTCATTCGGATCAAATATATCAAATAATAGACCATCTTTGACAAACTTTTTTATGCATTAGTATCTGCATTTCCACAAAATTTGTTTATGCCATGTACCGGTAGCAGAGTATGCCGTATAGCAGAATATGCCGTATAGCAGAATATGCCGTATAGCCTAGCACAGCAGAGTATGCCGTATAGCAGAGTATGCCGTATAGCCTAGTACAGCAGAGTATGCCATATAGCAGAGTATGCCGTATAGCAGAGTATGCCGTATAGCCTAGTACAGCAGAGTATGCCGTATAGCAGAATATGCCGTATAGCCTAGTACAGCAGAGTATGCCATATAGCAGAGTATGCCGTATAGCAGAGTATGGCGTATAGCCTAGCACAGCAGAGTATGCCGTATGGCAGAGTATGCCGTATAGCCTAGCACAGCAGAGAATGCCATATAGCAGAGTATGCCGTATATAGCAGAGTATGACGTATAGCAGAGTATGCCGAATAGCCTACTACAGCAGAGTATGCCATATAGCAGAGTATGCCTTATAGCAGAGTATGCCGTATAGCCTAGTACAGCAGAGTATGCCGTATAGCAGAATATGCCGTATAGCCTAGTACAGCAGAGTATGCCATATAGCAGAGTATGCCGTATAGCAGAATATGCCGTATAGCCTAGCACAGCAGAGTATGCCGTATGGCAGAATATGCCGTATAGCCTAGCACAGCAGAGTATGCCATATAGCAGAGTATGCCGTATAGTAGAATATGCCGTATAGCCTAGTACAGCAGAGTATGCCATATAGCAGAGTATGCCGTATAGCCTAGCACAGCAGAGTATGCCATATAGCAGAGTATGCCGTATTGTAGAATATGCCGTATAGCCTAGTACAGCAGAGTATGCCATATATCAGAGTATGCCGTATAGCCTAGTACAGCAGAGTATGTCATATAGCAGAGTATGCCGTATAGCAGAGGCAACGGAATGTTAACACCTTCTTTAAATAAATATAAATTAAAATCTCATTGCTGTGAAAGTTTTTTTTAAAAATTATGCATTGAATGAAACACCATGTGATGTGTGTTTACATTTTAAACAGGCCGCTTTTAAACATCCTTAACAAAGATGGAGCTCGGCTACTGACACTCCTGAGTCAGATTCTAGAACTGAACACTTTAGTCAAGTCCTTAACTGTCCATCCATCCATCCATCTATCCATCCATGTGGCGCTACAGCCCATGTAGGGCTTTGGCCTGCCTCACCACTTCCTTCCACTCAGACCTAACTAATGCCTTTTTTTTCCATGCTTGGACTTTCAGCTGCTGTAGATCTTTTTCTACATCATCTATCCACCTAAGCCTAGGTCTGCCTTTGAGCCTTTTTCCTCTGGGGTATTGGTGATGCACCCTCTTCGTTCCTCTGTCATTTGGCATTCTCTCTAGGTGTCCTGCCCAGCGTAGCCTGCCTATTTTTATTTCTGCCACTATCGTGGGAACCTGCTATAGACAGTATAATTCTTGATTGGTTCGTATTCTCCATCCATATTCATCCTTTGTTGGCCCATATATTTTCCTGAGAACTTTGCTCTCCCATGTGTTTAATAGGTTTTCTGCTGTTTTTGTGAGGGTCCAAGTTTTACTGCAATATGTTACAACTGGTCTGATCACAGTTTTATAAATAGTTTTCTTTGTTTCTCTTGTAATGTTTTTACTTTTGAGTATTTTCTGACTACTGAAGTATGCCCTGTTTACGGCTGATATTCTTTCTCTTATTTCTGTTAGTAATTTGTTTCTTTCATTTAACAAGGATCCTAGGTATTTGAATTGATTAACTTTTTAAAAAGTTTGGTTTCTAACTTTCATGGTCTCATCTTTTTTCCTTCTTATGATGGTCATGTATTTTGTTTTTTGGTTGTTAACTTCCAGCCCTGCTTGTAGAGATGCTTCTTCTAATTCAATAAAGGATTTTGATAAGTCTTTAATACTTTTCCCTAGAAGTGCCATTTCATCAGCATATGCAAGATACTGAAGTGGTTGGTTGTAGAGTGTGCCCGTTGGTTGTGGGTCTTGAGTTTCCCCCAGAAAGTATCCTGCTATCGTTCCTCGACTGTCCGGCCACTACAAACGACAATGCCTTTGTTCGATTACCACTGGTTGGGATCTACCAAGTGCTAGACAATTTAATCGTTCCAATGAATGTGAACTCAATGCTAGTTTACCACAGCTGGAGATCGACCAAGAGCTAGACAAATGTCCCAATGAAGGTGAAGTCATTGCTAGTTTACCACTGGTTGAGATTAAGCAAGAGCTAGACCAGTGGTCAGCAAACTCATTATTCAAAAGAGCCAGAGAATCAGCATCAGGACGATTTTTAAAAAAAAATTGAGAGCCAAATTTCTTTTCAAGAACCTGTCAAGAATCATATTTTTCGGAGTCAAACCCGATTTTTGGCCGGCTGGCCGAGCCGTACTCAGGTCGCTAAAGAGCTGCATGCCACTGATCTAGACAATAGTCCCAATGAAAGTGAAGCTGGACGAGCAATC
Organism: Lymnaea stagnalis; assembly: GCA_964033795.1. Taxonomy (NCBI): domain Eukaryota; kingdom Metazoa; phylum Mollusca; class Gastropoda; family Lymnaeidae; genus Lymnaea; species Lymnaea stagnalis. The sequence continues at coordinate 131,503 of CAXITT010000453.1, read as the reverse complement.
CAGCAGCTTTCCTCAAATAAATCCCTGGGACCAGATGTAATCCCTGTCGAAATCCATAACGTAGAAGGCGCCATCTTGCGAACAAGACTGACAAACCTAGTTAAGGCGATATGGAAAGATCGTATTGCACCTCAGCAGTTCAAGGCTGCAAATATCATACCCATATACAAGAGGAAAAAGCAGTTGCCAAACCTGTGAAAAGGCATTTCTCCCCTTTCCATATCTGGGAAGATCTTGACCAGGGTCCTACTTGATGATTTAAAAATACACCTTGAACAGGGACTACTTTCTGAAAGCCATTTGGGATTCCGTTGAGAACAGGGATCAGCTGACATAATATCTGCAGGACGCTAGCTCCAGGACTATTTCATTTTAAAGGAGACTTCACGTCATTAGAAATTCAGTTATTCGAGAACTTTTATTAGCTGATGACTGCGTCCTAAATGCCAACTAGATCTAAGTAAAGTATAAGCAAATGTAATCGCACTGGTTCTAGACCTTTGAATACAATGAACAATCCAATATTATGTATATAACTGATTCAGGTTTTGACTCACAAAAACAACAACACTATTCCACTTCCTTGAAATGTCTATTTAGGAAATGGTTAATGTGAATTTCTTTTCTTTCTCTTTTTTTTTAAAAAAAAGAAATAAGTATGAAATGATGTTTACCTTTCTAAAATCATTTAGTTTTGAGAAATATTTATCTGCTATACCTTTTCGCTCTCCTGAACTACATTTTTTGCCTTCTACAATGTTTTAAAACACGTTCTTAAATTTACAACAAAAAAAAAAAAATCCTTGAAGCCTACCATATGAAGTATCTCTTGATATATTGATATCTTCAAAATTTAAACAAACTTTTCCCTTGCTTCTCTACTAAATTATCGGAAAATCATTTTTAAAAAAAAGAGAATTCTTCTTTTTAAAGAAGAATCCCTAAACCCATTTTCACATCTGTAACAGCCTTCTTCATTGTGTGTATGTGTGTGTGTGTGTGTGTGTGTGTGTGTGTGTGTGTGTGTAAAGAAATATTAATTGCAAAGAAATTTACCACACTTTTCCATGAACTTTAATTTTCGCAAACATTTTAAATCCTTTATATTAACTTCGCGTTTTTTTCTTCTCATGTTTCTTTCTTTCTGCATGGGTTTTGGCAAAATCTTCGGACGGCTAATTGACCCACATCCTGATAACATATTTGATAAAAACACATTCTATCAAATTCTCAGCCCTAGCCCACAAATCGATTCCGAACCCCCCTCCCCCCCCCCCCCC
>CAXITT010000453.1:111704-129754 GCA_964033795.1 Lymnaea stagnalis | reverse complement strand
GGGGGGGGGGGTGGCTAAAATTTAAAAAAAAAATAAATCTCTTTGATCTTGTATAAACATGCCTTCTTCTTCTATTTAATAATAGGATCTATCAAAGTATAAGGTGTTGTTTAAAAAAAAAATAATTAAAAATAAGGTAAAAGGTGAAGTCTCCCATGATACAAGGCGAGTAAGTACAGTCTTTGGAGACAACTTTTTTGTGTTTTCGTTGCTTCCAAAATGCATTGCATCCGGTTATATCCTCTGCCGGCGCCAACCCCATAATTTTATTTCAAAACAGATATTTATTTCCAAGTGAAACATTTTCGGAAGGATGTTTGTTCGAAATTAAATGTGTGTAACTTAAATTTCATTTCTTTAACATTTTTTGAAGGGAAGGTGCTAGTGAGAAATGGGGAAAATGTTCACTTTTTTAAAAAAAACTGATGTTTGGTTTCTCTATCCTTCACCTCCCCACACCCCCCCCCCCCCCCATTTTATTTCTTCTGCCTGGCCCATGCACCGCCTGTTCTAATTGAAGTTGTTACCCCCCTCCACCCCCATACACACTCCTAGGCCTAAAATATCATGTGACGTATTTTTAAAAAAATAAAGAAAAATAAGAAGAAAAAAAAAAAGAATTAAGGGGAGATAACTCAGCTATAAAAAGGGATGAAATAAAAAAACAAAAAAAAAAAAACACCAACAACCGGTCTCTGTTGTGCGGCTTTCAAGTCAGAGTCTAGGGTACGTCTGACGTCTGGTTTGTTCATTTTCATTTTAAAAGGTAAATGGCAGACCACGCTATTCTACATAGTGGATATCATCATCCAACCTTGAGGACATGGCAGTCATTAGGTACAACAATTACACCGGATAATCTTATGTATCCTCTTTTCATCGTGTGAGTACTATTCTTAAGTATAGTTAGTTAGTAATAATAGTACTACTAATTAATTGTAATAATAGTATTAGTTAATAATAGTAATAGTAATAATGGTAACAAGTAGCCACTTACTTAAACTTAAAAAACTGAATACATTAAATTCAAAAGTACTTATCTTATTACTTATTTTATTTAAATATTTTTTTATATACTATACCGTGAGCCATAATACTTGTCTTGTCAGTGATTGTGATACACATATGATCAGTTGGCTATACAGTGTAGTGTAGGACTGTGTAAGTGTAGGTAAGGGTCACTAGTTAATAGCAGTTATGTAGTAGCCTAGCATACTGATTTAAATTTAGTTATTAGTCCTCTTGAGTCTTAGTCTTAATCTTATTCTTTTCAATCACATCTTATCTTTAAAATAAAAAAGTCTTTCAGCTTTCTTTGTCTTTACAATTACAATCTTCTTTAATAATAATAAAATAGTACTAATACTAGTAACACTACTTTGTAAGTTTGTATTTGATTGATTGAATATGAAATTTAATTGGGCCCTAATTAAATGATTTAACTGTGATTAAAACTCAAAATAAGAAAATAACTTATTAGATATACTACTATTGAACCTTGCCCAGTGCAATATTTATAACACATTTTTAAAAGATGATATATGAATATGATATGAGCCTAAAAGGCCTAAATATGAGGCATTTTATTTTATACAGTCGTACTAAGTCTTTAAGCTGACTATGAACTTAATTAGTATTATTAGTAATAAATCTCTGCAATTTTTTCGCTTGTATTTCATACTGAAAACAAAGAATTAGCCTAATTATTAATTTTAAGTATGAAATGCTAAAAAGTAAAAAAAAACTTATAATAGTAAATGGAGTATTAAGATTGGGCCATGGGGAGGGGGAGGCTGCATAGGCCAAGATTTGAAAATGGTAAACTGCTGCATTACTAAAGACTCTGAGTGTGCCCATCACCTATTGCAACATATAAAATTTAAAACTGAAACATTTATTGGTTTGCAGACTTTATTAAAGATTTGCTTAGACACATGTCTAAGAGTATAGCTAGAAGATACTTGGTTCACTTGCACTTTTATTAAAATAATTTGTATCAACTTCAAAAGAATTCACTCATGTTTATTTGTGTTAATGTGTTTTGTAGAAGGGGAACTACTTAGGTTTAAATTCAGTTCTCTACCAATATTCATGTCTCACACATTACTGAGATTTAGATTTGGTCTTGTGACTTGTCAAAACTTTTAAAAAAATACAAGTTAAGTTCAGAAGGTCAGTCATGTGGCTTTGTCATGTGATGCTGGTTGCCCAGGTCATGACCTATATCTCTTAAAAATGTGTGCAGGTTTGGGTGTGGTGGGAGGTAATTCTCTCTCACAGAAATTTGTGTGTGTGTGTATGTGTGTGTGCATGCGTTGGGACTGGGTGCTGGAGGGGGCAAATTGCTTGATTTTATAAGATTTTTTTAGAAACAATTGTTAAATGCCACAATGCTGCAGCACCAACATGCTTTTAAATGTGGGAAACCATTAATTTGATGATCAAAATAATTAATTTCAATTTAATAGAACATGTTACATTTTGTTACATTTGCATTGATTGTCCAATTTTTTTCTCATTTAATCAGGCTAAATTAATTATTGTATAAAAGAAGCCTGATATCCATATTTAGTGTTAAAACCTAATGCCAATGGGTCATATACAATGTTCAAATTGTTAAATTCAGAAAGTCTTTGACTGGCAAAAAGAAAGAAGACTCATATCATTTTTGAACATTAAATTTTGTTGATATATTTTGGAGATATCAGCTTTGTATAACATGAACTGGAGGAAATCCATTTTTTGTCCATGTCCATACTAATCCTAACGTGTTATATATTTCATATTTTTATACATATTATGGGTATTTTAAAAGAGAGTTATTTCCTGCATCATTTTTTTTTCTTCTGTTTCTTTTCAACGTGGCTTTCAGAAAAATTAACATTCACTTATCTTAAGTGGGCAACATCCATAGTCAGATATTGAAGGTAATAGCCACAAGTAGCTGGCCATTTAGCTATGAAAACTGGCTAATGACAAATTGAGGGGCATTTAACATTGTAAGGTGGTGTGGAATAAGATGTGATGTAGATTACTGGATACATTAAAAATCGACTAGATTCTGGCATTCTAACACTTTAGATTGCTTCTTTTTTATTAGATACATTAAAGAGCGGACAAAGAGTGTTGAAAATGTTTGCAAAAAATATGATCTTTTAGTATTTCACCATCCAACATGTAAGGGTGCGTTAATATTAATATTCTAATATGTCGTAGGGTAAATACTCTATTAAATTTGAAATCAATAAGTCAAGAGATTTTTTAAAAAATATGGTTATGGGGAGTTCATCAATCACAGTTTGATTACACATGGTGAAGAACAGTGTTTCTCAAATGGTGGTCAGTGGACCAGTGCAGTCCGAGGGCCATACGTTGCCGGTCCAGACAACATGAATGTTTATGGTCAAATAGAAAGAAAATGTAATTGATAAATCTGGCACTGAGCCTTGTTGCAATTTCAAAATATGTTCACTGGTACACCAAACTTTAAAGTTTGGGAAACACTTGTGTAGAAGAAGAGGAATAACAAAGTTTGTTTAATCTGATTATCGTCAACATTACCCATCTGTTTTTAAGAAAAAAATTGTTTTGAATTCAATCCATTTTCTTTTCCTTAGAGATGACCCAAATGCAGTGCAGGAAATCAAAAGCATGCCTGACCAAAGGCGTTATGGTGTCAACCGACTGCAGGAGGCTGTTGGACCGTTGGTAGAGAAAGGGTTAAAAGCTGTTCTTTTATTCGGAGTCCCAGAGAATCTTGTGAAGGTCAGCGCAGGATGGATGAATGATGTTGCTGGATTTCTAGCACGACAGGACAGCCTGTTTCAAGCTTAGTCAGCTTAAAGAGATTGCCATATCTCTCATATCTAAAACATTTCTAGTCAGACTCCTTGGACATGGGAATTCAATTCATCCCCAATAATCCCACGCTGTTACATTTAAGTTTCAGCCCCCCCCCCTCCTTNTTATGATGTCATCCTATTAAAACACTGCAAGGAGGGCATTCAAAGATGGCGGATACGATAAAAAGAACTCAAGAATTATATTTTTAGATTATTATTATTAAGAAAGAGAATATCTAATCCCTTTGTCACCCCCCACCCCCCACCCCCACCCCCCCCCCCCCCCCCCTATTTCCCCCCTGGGCATTCTCTCTCTCACCCCCCACCCCTCCTCTCAATTAAAAGTTCCATATTTAAAACATTTTCTGTAAAATAAAAAGCATTAGAAATGGACTGTGATGACATGCACAATTAATTCTTGCTTTTTGGTAATGATCATGCATTATTCTTTTTTTTTTATACTGATAAAGAGCTTGTGACAGGCCACTAGATAGTGATAAGACCCTAGAATGTGATAGGCCACTTTCACTTTCAACACAATCCTAATATGTCATTATTCATTTTTTTTTACACTTTACACTGATATCGAGATTGTGATAGGCCACTAGATTGTGAGAGTCTAATAGGTTGTGATAGGCCACTTTCATGCTCAGTTTTACGAGCTTGGTCAAGTGCATGTACATTTTTATTGGCAGGATGAAAAAGGTACAGCAGCAGATGCCCCCGACACCCCCGTAATAGAAGCCATCAAGGTGTTGAGGAAAGCTTTCCCTTCCCTTCTCATTGCCTGTGATGTCTGTCTGTGTCCATACACATCCCACGGTCACTGTGGTAAGGCGTTGATTTAACTAGTAGCTTGTGGTGTCTTTCTGTGTCTGTACACATTCCATGGTCACAGAGGTAAGGGGCTGATTTAACTACTGGCTTGTGGTGTCTTTCTGTGTCTGTACACATTCCAAGGTCACAGAGGTAAGGGGCTGATTTAACTACTGTCTTGTGGTGTCTTTCTGTGTCTGTACACATTCCACGGTCACAGAGGTACGGGGCTGATTTAACTACTGTCTTTTTTTTTCTGTGTCCATACACATCACATTTTGCAAATTTGACGACATGACAAAGTGACAAACACAAAGGTATTGGAATGTGCCAAACACAAAGGTATTGGAATGTGCCAAACACAAAGGTATTGGAATGTGCCAAACACAAAGGTGTTGGAATGTGCCAAACAGAAAGGTATGGGAATGTGCCAAAATGTGTAGCGTGTTCTCCGCTCTTAGCCAGATACACCTTTGCTGGTTAGGCCATGTAAGGAGAAGAGAGGAAGGCTGTCTCCCAAAAGATCTGCTGTATGGCAAGTTGACTAAAGGGGGCAAGACATATTGGACAGCCTCGGCTGCGCTTTCAGAATGTTTGCAAAAGGAGCATGAAGGAAGCCAACATAGAAATCAAAGAATGGGAGATCATCGCTGAGCACCATTTCAGCTGGCGAACAGGATCAAATAGGCAGAAGATGCACGAAGCAAATCCCTTGCAACAAAAAAAAGAGCGTTACAGAAAGCCAATTTTTAACCAGGGGTGAAGGTTCTCCTGGGAAAAGTGCAGCCGAAACTGCCGTCGCCAGGATCAGCCTCCTCAGCAATATGATGATGTGTCAACAGTTACTCCATCATTTTGAAATGACAGAAGGACGCTATATATATATATATATATATGTGTGTCATAAAAGATTTGTAAAAATAATTTTCAATAATTTTTCTTGCCTTGATAATTGTCTCTGTTTTCAGGCTACCTTAGGCCAGATGGGACAATAGACAATGAACCAAGCATAGAGAGGCTGTCGGAGATAGCTGTGGCCTATGCCAGGGCAGGTAAGCTTAGAAATGATTCCAAACCTGGAACTAGGAAAAATATTCAGTTTGTAATTTTGAATTGTGTAGAGTAAGGTTATCATTCCTATTTGAATCAGTATTGTCCAGAAGATATTGCTATGATATTTAAAGGTGTTTTTTTTTTTTTACCTGTTAAATCAATGTTGATGGTGATGAAGATGGCATGATGGTGATGAAGATGCCATGATGGTGATGAAGATGGCATGATGGTGATGAAGATGGCATGATGAAGATGCCATGATGGAGATGAAGATGGCATGATGGTGATGAGCTTTTAGTTTAAATGGGACTGTTATATTTTCCAGTGAATTTTAACCTATTTGATTTGGAAATTGAAACAAAAAAATATGGGTTCAAACCTCATGACATTTTATCATTTTACAGTTTGGTTTAATGGGATTTTCATTATGTTTCATTAGCATAAAGCCCTTTTCTTGTAACAAACAAAATTTATTTGTTAACAATTTATAAGTAAATTGAAAAGTCACAAGGGGAATAATTTGATATTTTTGCCAGTCTCAAACTATTTCCCCTTAGTTTAATTTGAAATTGTATACTTTTTGTAGGCCAACCCCTACATTCTATGTCTTGTTTTGCCTCACAATTCATGAATCTGTTTTCATCATGATGGGACATCAGGTTGCCATGTGATAGCCCCCTCTGACATGATGGATGGCAGGATAGGGGCCATCAAAAAAGCTCTCTTCAGCAACGGTTTTGGGAACACTGTGTCCGTTATGAGCTACAGTGCCAAGTTCGCATCAAGTTTTTATGGACCCTTCAGGTAGCCGTAAATGTTTGATCCGAATGAAATGTGCTAAATTCATTGCATATATGTACTTCTAAAGTAAAGCTTTAGACAGCTGCTATTCACACATGACATTGAAATCCTAGTTTTACATAGTAAAATCCCAAAATCTAGTGCTAAGTAAATGCTCATTAATTTGCGTACCAATTGAGTACAACCTGAGTACAATTTTAGTACAACTTGGGTTCAATTTGAATACAAATTAGTACAACTTGAGTACAATTTGAGTACAATTTAGCATCACATTGTACAAGATAAGTATCCTCATTTTTACAAAATGAACATACAGAAAGACATGTTTGAAGAGGTAAATTTTGTCTACTATTTCTTGTTATTGCACTAGCAAATATTTGCCAATGAAAGGTGGTGCAGAATACTGGGCTATAAAGCTAGGGGGAAAAATGGCATTGCTCAACAATGTTGCTTAAACACACAATTACAGAATCTTGTTGCACCTTGTGTTAAACAGATTCCCTAAGACAGCGGGTGACTATCAACAACACTAAAATGGCTACCCTTTCCCCCATTTAAGTTTAAATTCACTTCCACTATGTGTTTTATTTTTAGCACAATTCACAATTTTTTTTTTGGTGCTTCAAAAAGAAAAATTCTTGCATTTAAGAATAATTTCAACAATGACACACCTAAAACAAGTGAATATATTTTACCAAATGACATTATCGAAAACTTTCATCAATCAGAGATGCAGCCAAGAGTGCCCCTGCCTTTGGTGACAGGAAGTGTTATCAGCTTCCCCACGGTGCTATTGGACTTGCAGAGCGAGCAGCAGTGAGTGTTATTTTGTGATCTAAGATTAGAGTCATTTCTCCGTAGATCATCTATTCAACTATCGAGAGCAAGATTGTCCTAGGCACAAAAAGTACCAACACTCTGACTTTTGTAATTTTTTTACTCTCATGATAATTAAGTAAACTATACAGTCTTTAATACTCAAAATGGTAGCCTTGAAAAGTAAAGAAAAAAACAAAAGTGCTTGGGGGAGAGACCTTTTACTGCTCACTAGATATTTCTATATATTTGACAACTTTTGACTTGGCACTTGGAACAAGCTCGCTCAAAAGACTTATTGAACGTTTAACCACTTTATATGAACATACTTTGGCCTCTGTAAATTTGAAGCCAGGAAAGTCAAGACATCTGGATCGAGGGGTGGGTGATCCGTGTTTGGAATGAATTAACATTTCTATTTTATAAAATCTTGTAGTCTCTTTGATCTATTAGAAAATAATTTGAATAATAACATGTAAGCTGTGTGGATAAAAAAATCAGAGACATACAAGGGAGGACTGCATTCAGGCTGAACAAAAAAATTAAATTTACCAAGGAAATTCTGAAGAAGGACAATAACAGAAATGGAAAGTTTCAGCCAAAAAGCCTTGGACAGCAACAAAAAAACAAACAGTTTAAGACAGAGGCAAACACCCTGAGCTTGTTGTGTAGATATTTAAGTCTACAGGAAATGGTTAAAAATGAAAAACTGTATTACAAAGTTTCAAATTTTTTTTTTTTTTTTTTTTTTTATGCAATCAATAGTTTAAAAAAAAAATTATTTTACAAAAATGAGTCAACAGAATTGTGTAATCCTGGTTCACTAAAAAAAAAAAAAAAAAAAAAAAATAGAAAAAAAAGAAAAAAAAAAAAAAAAAAATAAAAAAAAAAAAAAGAAAAAAAAAAAAAAAAAAAAAAAAAAAATTTAATTAAAAAATTAAAAATTTTTTTTTTTTTTTTTTTTTTTTTATGCAATCAATAGTTTAAAAAAAAAATTATTTTACAAAAATGAGTCAACAGAATTGTGTAATCCTGGTTCACCTCGGTAGAAGAATAAGTTAATGAAATTAACAGCCCATTGTAGATGATAATCCTCAAATCCCATTGATTGTAAACAAAAATTTAAATACTTGTGCATATTTGTTTTATTTCAAGAAATTTTTAATAGCATATCCCTTTTGCGTATATTTATTACTTTACTTTAAAGAATTATTTATTGAACAGTGTTTGAGGTGTATATAAAGCTGTTCTATGCAAATACTGTTCTAATTGTTAAACAAACCTTAAATTTGTTCCAATAAAAAAAAATAATAAACCTGTGCATATGCAGGACAGAGATGTTGCTGAGGGAGCAGACTTTCTGATGGTCAAACCTGGGCTGGCTTACTTGGATGTTGTGAGACTGATCAAACAAAAGGTAGATAACTCTCCATTTCAATCTCACTCATAGTTTTTATTCCCTCCCAACTTTCATACTTATTTAAGGACCCTCCATTATATTATGTACACAAAAAGTCAGAATTTAAGGACCATCCATTATATTATGTACACAAAAAGTCAGAATTTAAGGACCCTCCATTATATTATGTACACAAAAAGTCAGAATTTAAGGACCCTCCATTATATTATGTACACAAAAGGTCAGAATTTAAGGACCCTCCATTATATTATGTACACAAAAAGTCAGAATTTAAGGACCCTCCATTATATTATGTACACAAAAAGTCAGAATTTAAGGACCCTCCATTATATTATGTACACAAAAAGTCAGAATTTAAGGACCCTCCATTATATTATGTACACAAAAAGTCAGAATTTAAGGACCCTCCATTATATTATGTACACAAAAAGTCAGAATTTAAGGACCCTCCATTATATTATGTACACAAAAAGTCAGAATTTAAGGACCCTCCATTATATTATGTACACAAAAAGTCAGAATTTAAGGACCCTCCATTATATTATGTACACAAAAAGTCAGAATTTAAGGACCCTCCATTATATTATGTACACAAAAAGTCAGAATTTAAGGACCCTCCATTATATTATGTACACNCCCCCCCCCCACACACACACACATGGAAATAATTTTAAAAATCAATCAATTTCACATATTTCTTAGGTGACAGCCCGCGGACGCTGTTCGAACTTCTGGAGACTGTCCAAATTTCTGTACAATTATGTTTGAAGACTTTTGTTATTGTGACTACATTTTTTTCGGAGGTCCCCAATCCACCCCCCACACATGCACTAGATCTTTAAAAACAACCCCACTGTCCCGTCAGTGTGTATGTAATATATGATAGGCCCCTTTCACTTCCTTTGACAAATTGAGAAAGGGTCTGTGATACCTGAAAAATAATTGCCTTAAAAATGGTTAGTACATTAAAAACCACATTTCATTCCAGTAAGTGTTCAAATTATTTATAAAAAATGGTGTGTCACTGAGGTGGTTTTTTTTTATTTCGGTTGATTTGATTAATGGGAACAGTTTTATTAATATTCAAATCTTCGCTTAATGTTAGATGTAGACCTTCAAATCCCCAATTCGTTAAATAAACTGATGTTCAATGTTAGCATAAATAACCGCTAGTCTGAATTTTATAGTTTGCCAGTCATCAGGGTCATCTAGCTCAAATGTTTTTGTTTACTTGTGTAGTACCCAACCCACCCTATGGCCATCTACCATGTATCAGGGGAATATGCCATGTTGTACCATGCAGCTGTTGCTGGAGCATTTGATCTCAAGGCCGCTGTCATGGAAACATTGCAGTGTATGAGGAGGGCAGGTAACTCTGAAGTTTTTATTTTTTTTATGTTATCCTTTTTTTTTTAAAACCCAGCTGATTGTTTACATTTGTAACATTATCATATTTATTTTTAGAAATAGTCCTTGGCTCATATGATTCAATTTACATGCCCTGTTTTCTGATAACATTGGACACAAAATAAACAAATAAAAAATTTTTAACTACAAGCATTTCACTATACTAGGGCTCTTAAACTATCCAAAGGACTGGATGAGGATAATTTAATAGCCAGAGGGCATCTACATATGTAAATATTAAAAGCACTGTCCCTTATAGCAACACTTAACATATTGTTTTATGTGCCCGTCCGTTCTGTACATGTTTAATCATAGACTGGTCATTGTAACTTAATGTTCTTAATGATTAAACACTTTGTCAATCATTGTGCACAGAGAACTCATTTTATATCATGCATTTCCTCTTGTCAATCTTTGTACACCAAGAACGTCTTTATGAATTATGAATCATGCATTTCCTCGCTTCTTGTTGAAGGTGTTGACATTCTGATAACCTACTTCACTCCCCATGTTCTGGAATGGCTGAGCAATGAATCCAAGTCAAGATGAATGTTTGGAAGCAATTAAAAACTGATTCTTGTTAATGTTTCCTACTCAAGTTAGCATTCAGTGGACAACTTTGTCATCCTTTGGTTAGTGATTTATCTGTTTGTTGTGGTATTTTTTTGTCCATCAGGGCCACTGTTAATAAATTGTCTTTTAAGTATATTTTGTAGGGTTCCTTAGATCAGTGGTTCTCAACTCCTTTGGGGGTTGAACGACCCTACACAGGGATCGCCTAAGACCATAGGAAAACACATATTCATGAAGTAGCAACATGAAGTAGCAACAAAAATAATTTTATGGTTTGGGGGTCACCACAACATGGGGAACTGCAGTACAGGGTCGCGGCCTTAAAAATGCTGAGAGCCACTGCCTTAATGAACATTTGCCTTTTTAATCTTTGGCAAATATTTTACAAATTCCTGACCAACCAAAGTCAGTGGTGATCACAATGAAGTGTTTATTTGTGGTTTCACTTTCCATCAAACATTCTAAATTTTTTTTATAAACATTTACATTTTGATAAGTTTAAGATTTTTTAAATTGTAAATGCTTTGTTGATGATAATTTGTATGTGCAGATTTGATCAATCCTGTTAAGCTTTTTTGGAGGAAAGCAAAATGTTGTGTTTGATATTTTTTTTAAAGTATTTAAATACCTTTTCATGGAATGAAAATGTTAACTTCTCTGTTCATCTACCAAATGTTTAAAATGTTATGTACTTTCTGATTAAATGTCCTTATGCTAGTCAATGTGAAATATTCAATATAAAATTTACAAGAAATTTATCCAATACATTATAATTGATCATAACCAATTTAGATGTTGTTTTTTTTTCTCCTTAATTTGTCTTTTCCTTATACAGACATCAAACATCTCTGATTGTTCACCACTTAATTTTCTAATTTACAGTAAAAATAATGTCAAATATGGTAAAAATTAAAGTCATCTCAAAAACTATTTCTTCAGGGAATACATTCCAAATATAGCGTAATTCTGAGAATTTGTAATACATTCCAAATATAGCATAATTCTGAGAATTGGGAATACATTCCAAATATAGCATAATTCTGCCCCTGACTTTGGTAACTTGATAGCAGTGGTCAAACTTTTAACTCACTTGTTTAAAAGGTGCATACAAGAAAGGCAATTCTGAGCATAAAAAATTATGTGCTTTATTTACAAGTAATTTACACAAGAGTTATCTACAATATTTTACAATATTAAACAATGTTCAGTGAAGACAACCCATTCAGTTAACAGTAAAGCTTGATGAATTTGTCATCTTTCTGTGGTGGGATATCTCGTAGTCATTAATACATGCGGAGTGGACATATATAATTGTTACAACAATTTTTCTTAAACAATTCAAGGGACAGGGGTGTAAATATTTGAACATTTAGATTAACATATTTATATAACTACAGGTAATAAGACATTTAACTTTGAAAGATATTGAATTATGTTTGAAAAAAATTAAGTTAAATTTTTTATTTCTTGGCTATCCAAAAGTTCAGAGTTCATAATCCCACCATAAAATACAGTGCAAAAAAATAGAAGTGCGAATTTAATGATATTTGGGAATAAATTTGGACACCACAAAAATGTCTTTATTGAGTTGCCTCATGAGAGGTCATCCTGTCTTCTGAAACACTAGTATATCACAGTTAGATTTCTTAGGATATCACATTTGGTCACAAAACATCAGATTTCTCTGACACGATAGTTTTATCAGGACATTTGGTCACAAAACATCAGATTTCTCTGACACGATAAGTTTCATCAGGACATTTGGTTACAAAACATCAGATTTCACCAACGCGTGAGTTTAATCAGGTCATTTGGTCACAAAACATCAGATTTCTCTGACACGATAGTTTCATCAGGACATTTGGTTACAAAACATCAGATTTCACCAACGCACGAGTTTAATCAGGTCATTTGGTCACGAAACATCAGATTTCTCCGACACGATAGTTTCATCAGGAGGCTGTAATTTGTTGGTCATTCCCTGGGCTACTGATTGCTTGCGTGTCATCTGTTTGTCCAATTATGACCTTTTCGTCAGCATTTGAGCTGTCTGTCAAAGACAACTGTTTCTCTTGAGACAGTAAAAACTTCATGCAGGAAAAAGGACTCTTTAAGAAATATTTGATTGACTGCTGGATGTAAGACTCTGACAGCTGCTCCGTAGTTGTCGTGGCTTGTTCTGTAATGGTGATGAATCCAGAGTTGGCCACTCCTGACTGTCTCAGCTTTAACTGGTCAACGAACGCATCAAAAGCCTCCATGATTCCCTCCCCTGTTAGGACGGAGCAGGGCATCAGGAACAAAGCTGTGGATTTAGTAGCCAAACATTAATAAATGAATAACGGTAACAGTAGGAAATAAAAGAAACAGATTTCTCTTACATTACATGTAATTATGAGCTATGTCACTAGTGGAGTATCGTTATATTCTTCCCTTCAACAAACGAAAAATTTGTTGCTATAAAGCACTTTATTAAACTATAATATATCAGTATCAGGAACTTAATAAGGCTATAATATATCAGGTACCTTAGCAGACAAAAATATATTAAGAACATTAGTACAATTTTTTTTTTTTTTCAAATTATTTACAACTGGGAAATTTTGTATAAAACAAAGCATAAAATACTTTTTATAATTAGATTTTAAGAAATATTTAAATGATTATCATAGGATACACATATGTTATAAAACTCACTCTGAGAACATTTGACATATCTCTGCCTCAATTTTTCTTCTATTTCCTGTACTGACATAGCCCCTGGTAAATCTTGTTTGTTGGCTAACACCATGACAACTGTATCCCTCAAGGCATCGTCCTGGATGCAACAAACAAAACAGTAGGTTAAAATGGTTTTGGTTAAATGGTTGTAGGTTAAATGGTTGTAGGTTCAATGGTTGTAGGTTCAATGGTTGTAGGTTCAATGGTTGTAGGTTCAATGGTTGTAGGTTCAATGGTTGTAGGTTCAATGGTTGTAGGTTCAATGGTTGTAGGTTAAAATGGTTGTAGGTTCAATGGTTGTAGGTTCAATGGTTGTAGGTTCAATGGTTGTAGGTTAATTGGTTGTAGGTTCAATGGTTGTAGGTTCAATGGTTGTAGGTTCAATGGTTGTAGGTTCAATGGTTGTAGGTTAAAATGGTTGTAGGTTCAATGGTTGTAGGTTCAATGGTTTGAATTTGTTTCATTCATGGCATGTGACCATGTAAAAACACCAGAAATTTTTTTTTTTTAAAATGAAAACATCGACATTGATAAGAATTTCCTTGCAATCAAGTGAAGAAATTAATACAAATATAAACCCAGAATTTATGAATTTCCATGCATTTAAGTTAAGAAATTATTAAAAGTAGGGCCGGAAAACTCTCTGGGACACTTATTAATTGGTAAAACATACTCTTTAATAAATTGAGAAAAGGGGAAAACATTTTTCCCATAGACAATTTCTGCTAACTAAATATGTTCCGATTTTGTTCACGTAAGGTAAAAATGTCTGTCAGTGTTTAGTTTCAGTTTTGGCATTCTCTTAGCTCTCTGTTGCTGGTTCAACCTTCATGTCTGGAATTTTTGCTCAATTTTTTCCCTCAGTGCGTCAATATTTAATAAACCCGCTTGGTGTGAGTTCTGGAACAGGGAGACTATCAAATGGAGCCAATCATATTTTTCAAAGCTGTGTTATAAAAATTTACATATGCTAATTTTTATTTTATGAAGCGTTTTTTATCATTCAAATCTTTGTATTTTTTTTACATAATTTGATTACTCAAATAGAGCTTGTGTCCACGCTATACTACATACCCATAAAACCTGCTGAAAAAGCTCATCAATAGCATCACCTAATCGCTCTCTATCATTACTATCCAGGATGTAGATAAAGCCGTGTGTGTTGGGGTAATAATGGCGGTACAACGGCCGCTGAAAAAAACATAACAAAATTGCATCATTTCATTGTAGGTGTTACGTTTTAACCATTATGAATGAACTAACGTTAATCATCAAAAGCTCCTCTAAATTCTAGTTGTAACCAACTATTATAAGAATTCGCTGTTGTATAATTTATATTTCAGCTGCAGTATTTGGTTATTCTAAATATCATTAAATAACCATATCACTTTTTTACAACAAAAAAATGATTAAATGTTTCATTTTTAGGATTTCCTTAACAAATAACAAATAATTGAACAATACTGACAAAAGATCATTATTTTTGTACAGTGTCCATGCTATTTTGGCATGATCACAGCGCTCTGATGTCCTAAAATCTAATTAAAGAAAAAAGTCTCTAAATGTTTTTTTAAATAACTTTTTATCATTTTCAATGCCCCTCAAAGATTGAGGTAAACGGTTCCATAAGTTAGGCACAATAGCTTCGAACCATATGAATAAAGTGAAGACTACTCTAACTCTATGTAAAATTCTATTTGAGTTTGTTATTTTCTATACAAATGTTTGACTTACAATTTTATCCCTGCCACCTAAATCCCAGGCAGTTATCGACATGGCCTTCCACACAATGGACTCAACATTAAAACCTAGAAGTAGAAGCAATGGAAAGTAAGTTACAACTTATAGTAATTACATTGGTAGCAATATCAAGAAAAGAATATATCCTGGTATTAAATAGCTAATTTATCAACTTGATTAGGCCCTACTCTAAGTCTGACTAAGTCTTAGAATACTTAGTTGAGCTAACACTCACCTATAGTGGGAATGGTTGTAACTACTTCTCCCAATTTTAACTTGTAAAGTAAACTGGTCTTGCCAGCAGCATCCAGACCTGTTCAATTATTAAGATGAATGCTGGTAAAAAAAAATGTTAATCTAATACTAATGTAAATACAAAATTCTTAATAATATTAATATGTCATCTTAAATAAAATGAACTGGTCACGAATATTTTTATTTTAAAATTAGTATTAGGTAATGTATAGCCTACTGTATATAAGTATAGGCCTGTTTTTTTGTTTTTTAATAAATGAAGATTAAGTAAATTATTTTTTAAAATTTTATTCATAATGACAATGATGTCATCTGTTATCAGTTGACTGAGTTGTATTTTTTTGGTACAATTTAATTGTTCAAAACATGATAATCATATGTATGAGTATGAGAATTAAAAAAAACAAAAAACATGCCAATTGAATTCTTAATATTATTATTATTAATAATATGACTTTTATAGTGAGTACCTTGTATGAGGACCCTGACATCCTTTGAACGGCTGAACAATCCACCCATGATGATGGTACTGCAGTACTGGCACCAGTGCAGATTACTGATGAGCCGTGTGATTTAAATTAAAACTAATTACAGTCAAATTACAGTACAACAGATGGCAGATGAACTTTTTTTTACGACTGTTGTCGTTAGTTACCGAGTACTCAGGTCAAAATACGAGATTTAATATTAATCGGAACGCCTGAATAAAAATACTAACTAACTAGGCACTTGATCTTGGCAGAGGCCTTGCCAATTGTAATTAATGCTATGTTCAGTATTGCGTCTCTTCATATTATATAGTTTTGGACTGTTCCGTTATCTTTGACAGTGTCACACCTTCCAACGTCATTGCTGCAGACAACAAATTTTCTATTTTAAGACATTACGGGGCCGGAACTTCTTGTTTAAAAAATATTTAAAATAAAATGTTAGGAAAGGGTAAGCACTCTAGTAATTCAGGTGATCCACTTGCCCGAAGTATTTTCCCTTGTTAATGCAGATTAATTTCTTTTGGGTCTTACAAAGTCTTAGCGTTTGTCATCCGGGACCCTTTAAAATAAATCTGCTTCTAATCTTTTCAGATTATTTGAGAAGATTAAAATTAAAAGTAGGTAAAGTTTCTTTTTTATATAACAAATAAGAAAACTAGCTACAAATGAGGAATATCAAAGAATTGTTGATTGAATAAAATATTAATTTACTACAAAGTCATTCATTTTAATAGTGCAAATTCTCTCCTTAACAAAATATGTTAAATGATTAAATGCTTGTGGTTTGTTTTATAAAGCAGCATGTCAACAAAACTCGAGGCTCGCGGGAGGGAGGATATTTTTCTCTCTCCTTAAATACCCCACCCTTGGCACGAGGCCATTTAGACTAGGCGGGGTTCTTTCCCGGTATCGCGAGATCCCGAAAGATTTTAAGGAAACAAAAGACTTCCCGGGAAATGAACTCACTTTTAGAATAGAATGTTCTTAGCGCGATATATAAATATATATATAAGACATTAAATGGGGTAAATTCATGGGGTAATAAGGGGAGAGACTGCAATCAGGTTAGTACAAAATAAAATGAGTAAAACAGAGTAGGGTTAAACATGAAAAAATAAACGCAACAAAACAGCGAACAAATATTATTATTTTATTTTTTTATTTTTATTTTATACCGTTTTTTTCTGTTGTTTTGTTCGCTGACGAAGGCTTTCTGCCGACACGTTTGCTGTTTTGTTGCATTTATTTTTTCAGGTTTAGCCCTACTCTGTTTTACTCATTTTATTTGGTAAATTCATGGCAGTGAAATATATATTTAAAATTTTTATTTTCAATATTTTAACGCCATATTTGATGCCATGATTCAAATTTTACCTCAAACTAGAAGAGCAATAATTTAAAAAAGGTTAAAAGGAAACTTTAAAAATCACCTCTCTCTCTTAGTCTATTGTTTCAGACGGCTGTTTACGTTTCAAATTACTTTTAAATTTATTTCGTTTTTTTTTTTTACCTTAAAAATCAACCCATTAAGACATCTGCCTGTGCATAAATGGATACATTTGTTAAATATTTCTAATTATTCTTTATGTGAAAAGTATACCTTATTGCAAGTTCTTATGAACATTACCTTATAACTATTTAGTGGCGGATTTGAAACTTATAATTTTTGAACTGTAAAGAATGCAAAACTCATATAAAGGGTAAAGTCTGTTTTTTTTAAAAATATTAATTTTTATACACGTGGTCATATCCTTCTTTTGCCTAACAGGCTTATTATTAGCTAAGTTATCTTTTACTCGGATTAAGCAGGGGGGAAATTTAGGGAAGCAACTAGTAGGCAAGTCACCAACCTCGCCAGTGACATTAATATAGTTTTTCATTTATTAACAGACAATCACAACTAAGCAATTATAAAATAAAATATATTCATTTAATTCAAAGTCATTCATTTTAATAGTTCAAATTCTCTCCTTAACAAAATATGTTAAATGATTAAAATTAAATGCTTGTGGTTTGTAATCACAACTAATCAATTATAAAATAAAATATTTTATTATTAACGACTGTTAATTCCATACACACACACATACACACATATATATATATATATATATA
>CAXITT010000453.1:86610-105228 GCA_964033795.1 Lymnaea stagnalis | reverse complement strand
TTCCAAGGCATCATTCAGCGTGCGATTTAGCCAATATGCACCCGTTGCCATACAAAACCTTAATTCGCTCTGCTTGTGACGCAACACGGAGGGGGGGGTATTCCTTTTGCTTCAACTTAGCCCGTCGTACTTTCACGTTGATCGGCATGGGGGGGGGGAGGAGGGGAGTGAAGCAGCTACCGAGAGGGGGTGCCTGATGAGGGTGTCATTGAACCATTCCCCAGAAATTCTTTGATAAATTTAAAATTTAGTAATGCATTTTGGTGCATATCTAGATTTAGTTTTGTATCATTCTACACTCAACCTCAGAGCACCACGATTGAAGTGTCTCGTCTTGACCTGGTTGTGTGCATTAGAACACATATTCTAAGTTGCTACTGAATAGCGATGTTGTCATGTCATTTTTATAAACACTACTTATTTTCTGCAACTATTTTATTAAGTGTACTAATTACCTTTCCTAAATATTTCCATGTTTTACCAGATGCAAAAAGAGGAGGGGTTGGGGGGGGAGGGGGGTGAATACTGTTTTGTAGAAAAGGTCGGTATGACTAATTGTATAAATTGTTTATCTTTTACAAATTGAATAATTAAACTAATCACTATATTTTAAAGAGCATGACGTCACTATACAATGACCATCCTGACCTAGTTTTATATTCGATCTTATATTATGAAGAAACAGAAATTGTAAATATTGCAAATGTTTGATAGTCATCAAGAACAAATTCAAAATATATGTCTTTTATAGCGAAGGGGAGCTATTTAAATCTATGTTGTGCCAAACTTTTACCCCAAAATGTAATTCTTTAAACTAAGTATGTTTGTTTTTTCTCATAAAAAACGTGCATACAAAAATCACAAGTGAACAACACCAAATCCATTGAGCGTAGCGATATTTCATTGGCTTCACCATTTCCTTCATTTTATTGGATTAAAGGTACAATTTACAACTCATTTAAAAAAAAAAAAAAAAATTTTTTAAAAAAAATCATCTGGTTTTTTTAGCCCACTTTTTTCCTTTTGGGTTGGGGGGGGGGTGGGTTGGGGGGGGAGTGGAGTAGCCCCTGGGGGGAAGTGCCCCCCCCCCCCGCCCCGGAGGTATGCCTGCAACAAACACTGGTTGCAAACAATCACTACCGGCACATAAAAATACCGTTACACGTCAACAGCCTTCATAAGTAGTGTCGCGGCTTAAACTCGGGAGCGGTCAATTTTCGGAACAATACAAACAGAGGATTTACACTCTACACTCTAAGGCTTAACATTCGGATCATCAAACAGATTTGAGCGTAGCGTAATTTCATTGGTTCCACTGTTTCACGAATTGTGCATGATGCCTGCAAGATACACTGTTTGTGAAACATCACTGAGACAACTTGTGACCTGTCATTACGTGCTATTGATGACATATTATTACTATTATGTGCTGTTTCGCCTGTTTGTGATGTATATTTTCCATTGTGATATTTCACCAAGTGCTGTATGTGACATAATAAAATGAGTAAAACAGAGTAGCGTTAAACCTGAAAAAATAAACGCAACAAAACAGCGAACGTGTCGGCATAAAGCCTTCGTCAGCGAACAAAACAACAGAAAAAAAAGTATAAAAATAAAAATAAGAAATAGCACTTATCTGGTAAGTAGTATCTGTGGGCAGCAATAGAAGTATGTATGTGACATATCGGTCCACGCTAGTGATAGCCTATATGCTATTTTTTTTGCCAGTTAAGAAGCTTTTAGTTAATAAATGGGATACCTTTGTGCAGATCAGCCGTACATATATCTATAATCTGCATTGCCCAAAAATTCCTTGACCCTCCTGTTTCAGATCCATTGAACAATTCTGCCCCAGTCACCACCCATCTCCCCCCACTTTCCTACACGAAAACACCCCCACTAATTACCTTTCTTTCCATATTTTTGTTTAAATCTTAGAACTGCACCCACCCCACCCCCTCCCCCTCTTTTCCCCCCCCCCCCCCCCCCCCCCCCCTTTCCCCCCCCCCCCCACAGTTGGCCTACAGATTAAATCCTTGATCCTGTTCTCAGGTATATCAGGGGAGAGCAATCCCTCGCCATGTTGTTCAAGGGCCGTAATACAACCGTTGCCTATGTGTCCCCCATTCATGTTTAGACGGGAACTCGACCAAGCAACACAGCCAGAGAGTGTTTGCGTGTAGGATACTATGTTGGTGTACTTCATCGGAACTACTCTCTAAACACAAGTCGGGCTTGTATTTCGGAGATATTGCTCCATTGTTTACGACTACTTAACGTGGCGAAGCTTTTGTTGTAGAGGCTATTTGTGAGTGGATTCCCCGGGCGTCATTATCAATTATGGACTTCCCACACGTTATTTGCGTATTATTCAAGACTCATTGTGTCTTTTGAT
This sequence comes from Lymnaea stagnalis, assembly GCA_964033795.1. Lineage (NCBI taxonomy): Eukaryota > Metazoa > Mollusca > Gastropoda > Lymnaeidae > Lymnaea > Lymnaea stagnalis. The sequence continues at coordinate 102,833 of CAXITT010000453.1, read as the reverse complement.
AGGGATATTTAAATTAAAAAACACGAAAACTATGGTATTACACCACGCGTATCATTGTATCATTTTGCCATTGCGGGTCAGGCACTTGATATAGTCCCGTCGTTGTGGTCAGTAATGTGTGGTTTTTTGCCACAGTGGTCAGACTGCTGGTATATTCCCGGTGTGGTCACTCTGCTGGTAGACTATATTGCCTTGGTGGCCGGTCTGCTGGTACTTGCATATATCTTAGATTTATATTGTATATTGTAAAAAAATATTTGCGAGTCCTTTTTTGGGGTGGGTCGGTATTTTTATTTTGGTCAATAAATATTTACCATAGATGATAGTGACCAGGCATTGCTTTCATTAGTCATTAGTCAGTAACTTCATTCTCAGTGGCCAGTCATTTCGAGTAACTTATTATACATTTAGGTTGCCGGTATTTGACAAGAAATAAAGATTGCCCATGCGTTGGTCCAACAATGTATACACAATCTGAGCCATTTCAATCATGTTCCCGTGTATTGTTGTTGTGCAATTGTAACGACCACGAAGTATCAACACTATTTTGACTTAAAACTTTGGAGGTGTCACGTGACAGATAGACGCTGCACAGCCTCGGTGTCCCCTTGTATCTACTATTATTATTATTAAATTATTTTTTTTATAGACGTGTTCGTTAGGTGCTCTCTATAGTTTTTGTAATGTTCCTATTTATTCCATAGACATTATAGAGTGTTATCGTAAAACCCCGTATTGATCCTACACTCAGTCGCTGTCGAGAAGAATTCCAGACAAAACTGGCATTGTTTGAGTCACGTGATGTTAAAGGGGAAAAAAAAGGGGGGGGGGAACTCCCCCCACCCCTCTTTAAAAAAATACCGGTAATTGAATTGAATCTGACAGATAATTCCCCATCAATATCAATTATATGAGACTTAGTCCTTTATTTTCTCTATCCGCCATGTTTAATTTTCATTAAATTGGGTTTGCAGTTAGTAAGCATGCAGACCATCTGCACTACACACGGCTACCTGGGCATAACACACGGAACTGTCTGCGAGACACTTGTTGCGTGCTACGCGCTCAGAGCCACGCCCCCAGACGTCCAATAATTTGTAGGCCGTGTCGTTGTGAAGTGTTGAATACTGCGTGACGTGGTGGTGGGAAACTTTCAGATCACCGTTGTCGTTTAAATCAGGCGATGTTCACATACACATTTTAAAATCATAATCATAATTCAACTGAATATGAACAACGAGGCCTCGGACATGGTCGGATTTTCAACAGGATACGGTGGGTAAACTGCACATTCCAGCACAGGTTCCCCTAGACTCATGAGGCCCAGACTTCATAAATAACTGAGAGTTCTGTGTACGTACCATCGTCGGCTTCTCACAGTCAGTGTTGCAGCATAGAACCTAAAGCCAGTAAAGCTGTGGGCCCCACTGTTATATGATAAACCGAAAGCCTAAATCCAGACAGTGCACTGGAGTCTTTCGGCGCACAATTCAATTTTTCGTTGACAAGTGACACTTTAGGAAAGTTTCATTTTTTGTGTGGTTTCCGTTTCAAAACATTAATAGTCTCTAATCACTAATCTAATCATCCAGGATGGCAGGCCGGTCTTTTGGTTAGAGAGTAGCCCTAAAAGACATGACTGCTGTATGACGAAAATCTCATTTAATCTCAAAGCCAAATAACTCCACGAGACTAACCATTTTTACGCCGAAATATTCTACAAGCAACATTTCAGAGTTACACGACAGCACGAAAAACAAACCGTTTACATTGTCGTTTCACTACAGGCGGATCCAAAAGGGCGGGTGGAGAGGGGGTCCAATACTCATAGTCACCCACATCCACACCCCTACTTTCACATGTAAGGGGACCCCCCCACACACACACACACACACCCCGACTTTCACATGTAGGGGACCCCCCCCCCCAACCCCATTTGCAAACCACCGCACCCTTAGTTCCCATCTCATAACGGCTAATTACGGTAGAATTAAATCGCTAGTAATGGTACCAGGATTTCGAAGGGGGTGGGGGCAATGGAGTGGAAATCCGTGCTCAAGGGAGGGGTGGGTGGCTGCTGCAGGACGTTAAAAATTTTGTATGGTGGACGGATGCAGTGCTTGTATATGCCTGCTTCAATAGGTCCCGTGGTCAACTACTTATTTGTAGACCTACTACATACATTGATAGGCTTGTCCATTTACATGTGCAAAAAGCATCTTGTTTGTATGCCTATGTCAGTATAACTATATCCGTTTACCTGCTAAGTGAGAAATGTTGATACCTTTGTTCACCTTGTGCTGACAACCCTGTCATTCTCTTTAATGAGGTTGTTTGTATTGAATTGAAATGTATTTATTTGAACGAGACATTGTTCCATCAGCCCACAACTAAAGACCATTCAAATACAGGATCTAAAAACTTCTTAGTTAATTATGATTGATGTGATTGTGTTAATGATTGAACTGTAAGACATATTGACTTCTGGAATACAAGCCCTTCTGGTTGTTTCTATGTGAGATGGACAGGTCAGTTTTCTTGACTTATAGATTTGAGTAATTCTGTATTATCTAAACCTTTAATTAATTGTAACAAAAACTGATGGTTTTGTTGTTTGAAAACATTATATTATTCTCCATTTTAATAAAAAGTGTATGCAATAATGTCATTTAACCAAAAAGATGATTTTTTTCATTTTACAAATGTTAAACTTAGATCTACATGATTATGAGAAATCATGGTTAGTCATTTTTTAAATCAAATTATTTTACAAATTATTTTATTATTGGTTTATTTTAATATTATTTTAGGGATAACTTTAGTGTTATTGTTATACAATAAATACATTTGACAGAACAAATGACCTTGCTATTTGTAATTATTTTTGTTAGTGGAGAAGATGCCACTGAAATCACAGCCATGGCTCCTCACGGTGTCATGGGGCCCTACCCTGATGAGGGATCTTCATACACCACAAGAAGAGAGAGGGGGAAAGCCTGGTTTAAAAAACTCAAATCTCCAAAAGGAATTTGTGAGTTGATTATTATTTGTATTTGTGGTGCTTCACTGTAATTGTAATACCTTTGTTATTCATTAACATAGTCCTAGTTTTTTTTATTTTTTAAAATTGTATGTATTAATGTCTATTTAATAAAGGGCTAAAAAATTTAAATTATGAAAAGGTTATTTCAATTTTAAAGGCAAGTGACTGATCATGAAACAGATACAAATGCTAAATAAAAGATATTTTAAAACAATAATCTGAACAATTAAAGGGATATAAGTCATAAACAAAGATGCATTACTTAGACCTTCAAATTTAAAAAAAAAATAGGAAAAAATAACAAATTTGCTGTTATTTAATTGAATGCTTATTTATAAAGTGTCAATATAAGAGGATCTTAAACTTTTGATTTTTGAGATTTTCCACAAGTGGACCTGCAAAGTGATTTTGACCAGTGAAGTGATGTGGAGCAGCAAAGTGAACAATAAAAATGGACTTGTGAAAAAAATTAACAGTGCACTATCCTTTAAATATGCTTGAGATTTTTCACAAGTCCATTTGTATTGTTTTTTTGTATAAATCAAATGTTTCATAATTTAAAGTTCTTCATTTCACTGGTCCACATCACTTTGCTGGTCCACATCCCTTTAGTGGTCCACATCACTTTACTACTACTAGTGCACATCACTTTGCTGGTCCACATCTCTTCAGTGGTCCACATCCCTTTACTAGTACTAGTACACATCACTTTGCTGGTCCACATCCCTTCAGTGGTCCACATCACTTTACTAGTACTAGTACACATCACATTGCTGGTCCACATCCCTTTAGTGGTCCACATCCCTTTACTAGTACTAGTACACATCACTTTGCTGGTCCACATCCCTTTACTAGTACTAGTACACATCACTTTGCTGGTCCACATAGAGATACATTTTGTGTTGTGTTCAATATTAACTTTTCCTACTGTTTCTTACACTAACAATATAAATATAATCTTACAGGCCTTGCTGTAACTGTCTCAGCAATTCTGGTTGTTGTGGCTGCCTATCTCTTGGCTAAGATTAGCGTTGGTAAGTCATCCATAAAATGTAAATTTCAATTAAATCAATCAACTTAATATGATATATATTAATACTGGTATTTTTAAAGCACATAAAAAACACAGTGGTTCATTTGAGATCAAGAATAGGTTTACATGGAATGCTTTAAAATTTTGTATTTTTTTTAGAGAAACCCATTTGTTAATATTAACTTTTCCATTACTATTACATGTACTGGTAAAAAAACAAACAAAAAACTCTAGATACTTCTTTGATTGAATTATTCAGTTTGCCATGCACTTTTACATTGATACCCATACAGGTAATTTAAATTAATCTTTTTGAAATAATCCTGAGCTTTTTTTTGGTTCAACTTTATCATTTTAACTTGTTAAGTAAACATGCTAATAAAAATAAAATGCAATAGTAAAACAAACTTTTAGTAAATTTACTCAAAATAACATTATCTATTCTTCATAAACTTATTTTGAGTCTGATTATGTCAAGTGGACAGACTGGCATTTAGGAGCATGGGCTATGCATCACAAGGGCCAGATAAGCCAAAGTAGAAGAAGAATCTCATTTAACGGGCACATATTTTTTCTCCAGGTGCATTGTACATCCAAAGCTGCCAGGTGGATCCTTTCATTCCCATTTACCTGGTGGTCAGTGGATCATTACTTCTTATGGTCATCATCATCATCACCATCCTTGTCCTGGTAAAGTTGAAAGATGAGGAGGTCAATGACAATGGGGTTTCTTCAGTTCACCTGACAGCATTTGTTTACTTTTTCATCCATCTTGTCCTGCAGCTGGCTGGTAAGGAATTGACACAATAAAAATAACATATGACATTTGTTTTTACTGTCTGGAGAATCATAGTACTATGGCGAATCATAGTACTAGTACTTTACACAATAACATGTCATGTGAATTATATCATGAGATTTTAGTTAATATTGATTAACAATAACAGTATAGATTATTATACCAAAATGACAAATCTTAAGATATTATTGGACTATTTACTCTAATAACGAACATTTTTTACATCTGGTTAAGTTAAATTACCCAGTCACAAGAATTTAATGTTACAATGTAACAGATATGATATGATTAACTTGACACGCATCTGCTATTATTTTGCTATGTGGGAATTCAAAAACAATTGTTTTGTTTTTTTAACGTTCCAATGATTCAATCTATATTTCCCCTTCCACTGCAGGAAGTGTTTGTGTAATCCGGACCAGAAATGAGATGAAGAAGATTGCCGAGACCACCCAGATGACCAACACAACCACGGTTGTGGCCAGCGCCTTGTGTGACCAGACTCTCATTACCTTCTCATTTGGTGTGGTCCTCTTTGAACTTGTCATCTCATGCCTCATGTTCATACTGGTCATTCTCTCCATTGCAGAGGTCATTTATCTGGTGTGTTGTCAGGTTTCTCCTGTGACAAAGCCCGCCACCAACAACCGGTGACCTTCACTGATTTTTTGTTACTTCTCGGTAAAGATAACTGTTGGCAATGATAAATATGCCGACAATGGCAAAATGTGACATCACAGCAGTTACAATCGATAATGTAAAAAAAACCCCACAGAACTCATTCTATATCTTATCAGTCCAGATCTGGTGTGTCCTTTTAATTCCATTGTTTATTTGGCAGATCACAATCTATAAAAAGCAGTCTGGATTTGATGCATCTTCAGTTTGCATTTATTGTTCCTTAGGCAAGTCACTATGGATAGTAGTTTGGATTAGCATGGATGTGCCTTTAATTCCATTCTTTATTTGGCAACTCACTATTTAAATATATAAATAGAAGCAGAAGCCATATTTGTTCCCTTTATTCCAATAATGGTTTATTTAGCAAATCCCATTTCAAAATGATAAATAGTATCCAAAAAAAACAACAAAAAAACACAAAAAAACGTTTATTTGGCAAGTCAAAATTTAAAATTATATATAGAAACCATATTTGCTGTCTTTGATTCCAATAATGTCTTATTTGGCCAGTCAAAAGTATTCCTTTCAAGAGTTTCCTCAAATTGTAGTGCACAAACAAATGGCTGCTTTAACAAATCTGGCTAAACAAGCACAGTGTTGGATTGAACTATCCTACCATTTGATGGTTCAACAGTTCAAGAAAACACTAAGTTACACACCACTTCATCCAAACCACCCTAACATTAATCAGCTGATAGGCCATAAGTTATAGCAACGTAATACACTGCCCTAGTATGTATACAGTATGTATTGGGCATATAAACTGCTACAGATTATCGTAATGATAACCATATGTACATATAATATATATATTTTTACAATTTACACCAGCATTTGTTAATCAACATGTTGAAGATACCACTGAATGCAGTTAATTAATTTTGTTTTTGTTTGAAAAAAATTATTGACGTAACTACAAATATTGTTATTGCCGATATTTAAATGGTATGTCTTATATGTTTGTGTATGTGTACAACTGACAATATATCAATAATCTATAGTATTAGCCATGTCATACATCTCATTGTATTTGAGTCCACAAGTGGAATAATATGTATTTTCAAACAATTTTCCATTGAATGTTTTATGAACCGGGTTTTTCAATTTGATTAAACGATTCCAAAGAGGGTAGCGCTTAGTGATTGAGATCTCCCAACCCCCACTTGAGAAAAAACAAAAAAAGAACAGTTTCGAAAAGAAATTATTGCAGTTTTTAAAGATTATAGCATAGTAAGATTAACTTTTCCCATTTATGAAAATAAACAAGCTTGTGTTACCCGGTATTCTTAAAATATCAGTATGGAAATTAAATTTTGCATTACTGAGTACTGTACATTTATTAGATACAATAATACAATGTACAGATTCATTTTAGAGTATACATAATAGATCTTATCAAGCTGTAGTTACTTAAATTTAATGTACTTAATGTTTGTTTCATAGCTTATTGGTTTTCATTTTAATGTTTTTTATTTTATTGATGAATTATTGAACAAGTATATGGGAGTCTTCTCCCTTGTCATAATATTTTTCAATTTATTTCCATTAGCCTGTGGTTTTATGAGTCAATCAAAATTACAGACATAGAACCTTTAGGATCAAACAGAAGTACTGTAGTGCGAATGCAATTAAAATAAATTGAGATTGTCAAATTTACTGTGTTATATAGTTATTGTTAACAAGGACCTTGAGACACTCAAGGTACCTGTGTATAACGGATACCTTGGTAACTAGTCTAGTACCACCCAGGCAACTACTAGTGCTACCCAGGTAGCCACTAGTACTAACAAACAGGTTTAATAAAATTAGTTAAAAACTATCAGAAAATCATACCACATTCTGGTCGACTTGACTGTACCCAGTATTGGCAAGATAACAAGAAATTCATTGAATGCATTGTTCTTCCTATGACAGTGGCGCACCTATAGTTAGTGCCACCTGGTTAGGGATTCCCTCCAAGTAAAAACTCTTCAGCTGGCTGAAAATGCTGCCCCTCCAAATAAGTGCCACCTCTTTCATGCAACCTTTCCTACGACACTGGTCAGTGTAGCCATCAGAGCAAGACATTTCAGTTACTTTCTGATATTTTCATTATGCTGTAAATCAACATCTTTTAAGATTTAGACACTAGTTGTAAGAAGACGTATTACATAGAAACTAATGTTGCCCGAAGATTAGGATTGCACAGATAAATCAGCGGGATCTCAGCCATTGTAAGAATTAAACAGTATGGGTTATTTTGTTTCCTTAAACTTAAATTGATAATTAAAATTGCCTTTATGTTAGAGAAAATATGGTCATTTACAAGTACAGTAGTTAATGCATTGATGACACTTTACCAAGGTCTAAGGCATTAATAAAATTTACTAAATATAATTATCACCGGTTAATTGGGTAGGGGGGACATTAGCAAGGCTGATTAATCAGTAATCTTCCAATGTGCTAATCATTGTAATTGTAACCCTAGAAGATATGCAATTATTCTATGTAGAAAAATATTTGTCTGCTAATGTACATTTATTCTATTATTTCTATGTAGAAATTGATTAAATTTAAAGCACCGACAGTCACTGAATCATGCACAATTAAGCAACCACTAGTCTCTATGAATCAGGCTTCTGCCTTTGCACAGAATCATTAATCATTGTTGTCTTCAGTCATTTCATTTTCATTATTCTTTATATAAATGTCATTTTCCACAAATTTTTGATACAGTTTTCGAAAATTCTTGTTACAATTTTCATTTTTCTCAAAGTCTTGATAAAATGTTCATTTTATGCCTCAGTTAACTTCTTTCTCATGTTAATATTTTATATAATATAATATATTTCTTATTTTAAATAAACTCACATAAGCAACTCTCATCTACTAGGCAGTATAAAGCCACTTCCAAAGCTGTTCTGTTAAACACATCTACAATAGGCAGTTTAATTCCAAAATTGTTCTGTTATACCACTTCTGAAATTGCCCGCTGAAACATCCCAATTATTTAGTTTAGCTATACAGGTACATAGATTTTTTTTCAATAATCAACAACCATGAAGAAAACATCTTGTGTATGGTACATTAGCAATTTTTATTATTAAATGTGGGCTTTCTGAGAAAATGTACCAGTAAGGAGAATATTTTTATCACCAGCATTCAAAATAGTTAACATTTTTATGGCTTGGTGTTTAAATAAATGTTCTTCTTTTTTTTGTTGTTGTGGTTTTAAAATAATTTCATTTTTTTTTTAAATGCTAAAATGTTAAGTGTATGATTCTACCATTATTGATCATTTATACTGTTTTAAAATGCTTTCAATGTGGGTAGAAAGGAAAAAACTACTAAAAAGCATCAAGATCCAAAAAAAATACAAGTTATACTGGAATCAAATTGAAAGCAGGATTGTATGTTAATATAATTATACCCAGTAGTACGGTAATAACATCAACGAACACCACAAAATAAGAGCAAGAAAAGACATGAAAAATAATCGTAATAATGCAAGAAATAAGAGATCAAAAGTTTTTGTTTAATCTTTCCTGGGTACTCATTTATAATTATGGGCACTATAAAAACATTGTTCTTCGAATTCAAAAAAAATGGTTTTGTTTTTATTGATTTTTTTTTCTTTCAGATAGCATTTTTAAATGTACAATCATTCCTTGACATATTGAGGGCCCACTGTATCATGGATTTTTTACTTGTATATATCTAATATAGATAACCACATCATATAGAATTTTATATGTTGTTAAACTTAAGTAGGTAAATTTAAAAGTGTAGAAATTGCTTATATGCATAGAAACTATTTATTAGAGTGTTGGGAGGGTTTATAAAGTGCTAAAAGAAATATAAATTAAAATAAATTGAATACTTTGCGGATATTCTCCTAATACAAGTGTTTCTGGAACCTAACCCTCGTGATTGATGAGGGACCATTGTATTGGATTTACTTGATGCACTTCAAATTTAAGTTTGGTGATTACGGTACCATCATTCAGCAAATTTATCTTTCCACTTTGGGAAGGCTTATATGCATGTCAGCTTTTACCAAAATTTGAGTCCTCAGCCCTTAAATTTCTTGTTGTCGATGCTAATGGCTCATTCACTTCACTTTCACAATTAAGAAGGTTATGCACAAATCTTCCTAAAATACTTTAGATTGATTTTGAAAAAAGGCTTGTTTGTTTTTTCAACCACATGATCTGTTCAGTCTAAGATGATTATTGTTTTCAATTGACAGATGTATATTCATAATACTAAATAACAAAGTAAATGATTAAATTAAATTAACGTTGTAACATTTGTTAATGCATTACAAATTTATAAATTAGCATATTTTAAAACTTTATGATATACTTAACAGGTTTTGACGGCCAAAAAAACAAAGGAATAGTCATAATGCATGGTACCCTTGTTACATTTGCTTCAAACTGTTAAAGGGTTTTGAAGAACTTTACATTAGATAAACTCTTTTAACTTTCTTTGTTGAGTTTTCCAACAAAAACAATAACAGAACACAAAACACACAGTTATTTGATGGCAAAACAAAGTCATCATTTCAAATTACTGCCCAGGTAAAAATACCACAGGTGGGCACATTTATTAGGATTAATTGGGGTAACACAAGCAATGCTTTTCCGGTAGGGATGCCCTCAAGCATTTTTTTTCATTAAGATTTAGACATATACATATATATAAATTCCTCGCCTGCTTAAGTCAATAGTGGTTTAACTAAGTTGATCTTCTCAAGTTATTACTGGCTTCAGGAAAGTAAAAATCATGTGTCTTTTTCCCAGTGATCACCATCATGCTCCAAACACAAGCTTTCTAACATCAGATTTTCTCCTCACTGAGTTTGATGTCGGGAACAACATAGCTTGCACTGCTTAAAAAAGTTGTGAAATTTGAAAACAACGGAAACCCTGGCGGGCCCGGGGACCAAAGCAAAAGTGGTGCTATTTGCAGGTAAGGTGCCATTTGCAGGTACACGAAAGTGATGATCGTGCAAAATAATTTGAAATAAGAAGACATTTGCACATTAAAAATATAAGAAGAGATACAATACCAAAAAAAAATGAAACAGAAAGTCCAAACCTTTACATGTACTGTATGTAAAATAACAACAAAACTATTATGAAACTAAGTGAGATTTTAACTGGGCTCAAACATTCTTCATGCCATTTAAATCTACAAGGACATGTGGCCAACAGTTTTTGACAAATCTGTTACGACCATCAAAACAAAACATATGTAGGCCTATATGTGCATTGTTGCTATTTTGATATCTTGCTTTCACTATGCCCTTGCTAAATGTACACCACATACCCACATAGTTCCTACTTCACAACCGGGAACCCTCTTGCTCAGTGCTGACTACAAACTTATTTCATAAAATGATTTAAGAAACACACACAGAGCGGTAGCAGACTGACAGGTCTGCATCATATCATTATTTGTTGCCATAGCAGGATGGTATAATATATTTTATATAGGAGCTATATGAAGTATATCGGAAGAATCCTACACGTCTTATCATTATAATTATGTCATTGTCATGGGCGAAACATAAATTAGCTAATCATTTTTAATAATTTAATCAGCTACCAAGTAACATTATATATTATATAGTAATTTAATTAGTAATATACACTCACACTGAATTAAAATAGCGATAAAATTGAATTTTATTTATTTTATTATTCTTTCATTTGATCATGGCTTTGATTGACTTTGAAGAGGATTTTAGGCTTTAGGCCCCCGCCCACAGTCCCATCAGACGATCAGTAAAGTAAAGTAATGCTGAGCAATGTAAAATTAACTCTATGAATCGTAATTGGACCCAAAAAAAAACTCGCTTCGGGCTCGGGAGCCCCCATGACTGCACGGGCCTGCATTTTTGAATAACCTTTAGTCATTTATTGACCTCATAAATAATAAATTATTTCATAAATAATGACCATTAATAAAAGGTTATCAAAGCAAAAACATAACATAACCTCTCTACAAATTGAAAATAACATAATCCAAATGATCACTTCATTGATCTTTGACCTCTGTGGTCAAATGCCGGAAATGACAGATAATTTGAAAGAATGGGGGCTTTTAAAAACTTAGTAAAATCACTCTTTTCACCACATTTTTATAATTAAGTTAATTTCCCATAAAATAAAAATTTCCCAATCGTCTGAAATATAGAAAAGTGTAGCCTTTAAAAAAATTTAAAACACATTTTTTGGAATTAAATATTTTTTCTCGAGAGTCCCATTTATGCTTCGCGGATAGTGTACACGCCTCATAATATTTTTATTAAAAAATACAATTTAGAAGCCATTTTGTTGTTATGATAGTTGTTGTTAGTCATCATCAAAACAACACCTCAATGTGATAATTTTTATGCCGCTTCAGCAATATTTTATACTTGCACAGGAAAGTTTGGTGATTTAAACACATTACGGCTAATTCTTTTACTGCTCCCAAACAAACAAAGGGGTTCATACGGGACCAGTTACTGTGAAGGACGCCTGCAAGGTAGCAAGGTCATGGCCGGATGCCCCTCTGTTTTGATGTTTCGCTTCATGAATCAACATTTCAACAGGGATGACCGGCCATCAACTGCCCCTTACTTGAATGTTAAGTAAGTTTATTACAAACCGTATAAAAAGAATAAAACGCCAACCCTGCCATTTACATATTTCAAGGCATCCCTTTCGTTTCTTTAAAGTAGTGTGAGACTTTTCTTAAAATTTCTAGAGTTTACTCTACTCCCGCAGCTGTGCTACACTTACTTCCTACTTGTCTTCAATGGTTTGTGGATATTGTTGATGGCCTTCACACTGTGAACTTTGGCCGTGGGTGTTTATTTAATTTCTGTCGAAACACTTACAAATATTAGGATTGATTGGTTAAATAGTTAGCCCCAAAGTTTATGATTATTGAAAATCAATTCCACCTCGGGCCACATAGATGAATTTTGGTAGATTTATGATTATGTCACTGTCAAGGCTCACGTTTGATAGTGATACGCCAATATTTGCAGTTTACATTTTAAAAACAGTGATTTTTATAAACTAAGACTAGAGCTTGGCTCAGGAAGGTACGGGCTTGATCCTTAGTCAGGGCTTACTACGTTTGAATTTGAAGTAAAGCCAATTTTAATGAAATAAGATACAAATTCAAATAGGCTACTTCACAAAAATCAATAATCAATATTTTACTTAGACCCCTTATAAGTTATACTCTTAATAATTAGTAACCTAATAAATGATAGTTACTTAGGACTAGGACCCAACATTTCACATTTTTTTTTAGCTCAAAATAACATTCAAAATGATTCATATTCATATTATTAAAAAAAGTATACTTGAAGATGTGTAGAATTCAAAAATGAATCTTAAATTATGCCACATTAAAACACAGGCAATAATATAAGATATAATAAAGGTAGAATATTACTTAGTCTTAGGGCTGGCTTTGGTAAAATTATATAAAATTTAGTAACAATTAAAAAGGCATGAGCCTGACTGAACACCAAAAACAATAAGCTTAAGGCCTAATAAAAGTTAACATTTATTAGTAAGCCTACTTGCTAGTTCAAATAATATTTTATAAATTGAACATAACAATTCAAATAATTTTTATTCTTGACATTTGCAGGGTTACCTCTCTATAAAATAATTAAATACGTTGGAGCCCTGCTATAATGTGATCCTGGAAATATTTGTGTTAAAAAACAACATTCTTCCTCAAAATTGACATCAACATTATTATTATAGCTTAATCAAAATAGTAATAGAGCCTTCTTAAATCTTACCATTGCCTTACTCATGGGAATTCTCTCATTTTGTAAACGTGTGATAAAATTTAGTTGGATTATTCATTTTTAAGGTATAGCAAAAATTAATTTTCATACTCGAAAAATTTTTTTTTTCAGAAATGTCTGCCAGAAGTGAGCTGGGAATCTCCCCAGTTCTCCTTCAAGCTATTGCTCAAACACTGTCATCGCATGGTGCGTCCCGTGACACAGCAACAATAACTAAAGAAAGCACTCCGCAAGGAGAAAAGTCTCAATCTAAAATTGGCAAAATTTCGATGGAAACAATGTCTGGAGCCACTGCCTCATCAAGTGGATTAGTATCTCATTTGCTTCAGAATTTAAATGAACCTGTTGCCTCTCTTATGACTCAGTCAGGTTCACTTTCAAGAAACTTATCACCCAGCTTGCTTCACTCAAGTGACAAAAGTTCAATCATTACTCAAGCTGGCCTATCTATGCTTGGTATATCAGAGAATGATGTCAGGGGATCTTTGGGAAATAATTTGCTGTCAAACAGCTCTGTGAAAAATCTGCACCAGAGATCTATGGTCGTCTCAAGCGATGAGCTTAATAATTTTCTTTTAAAAGAAGAGCCTTCTGATGACTCTGATCACTCGCCCACTCAGACTAACTCCCAAAATATGAATACAGTAAGCAGTATGCTGAGCGCACTTGCCTCACAACACATGCAAGAATCTCTTACGAAGAAAGGGAGGCCTGTCGTTCGGCAACAGTCTGATCATGATGCATCGGTGAATGTGGTCACGACCAGTAATGGTGATTCCCGTACACAGCCTCAGATCATCATCTACAGTTATATTAACAATGGCAACCATGATGTTCCGTCACCGCAGGGCAGTGACCTAGTTCTTAATGATGGTGATGGTAACTCTGATGCTCAGACAACTTATCGAGTCTTGCTTCAGCCTCAGGAAGACGGAAATGACAGTAAACCAATGTTTTCGTCAGATATGAACTATAGTTTTTCTTCTGGTCATCATGGGGTACCTATTACTGATGCTCAGAATACACAAGATGGCATGAACCAGCCGTGTCCTGTATGTGGAGACAAGGTTTCAGGTGATGGTTTATTTCATAATGAAATTTTTCTATCTTTACATGAATGTATAATAAATATTGTTCACTAAGTAAAGGGTTGCACCAATCTCATCACATAGCAACTTTTATTTTGCCACACAATCTTTCACACATTCAGCAGATTTGATCTACTAGCAGTTTAAATATACAGAAGGATTTTCTTAATTTAACAGATAATGGATTTCTCACAACGGCAATATAGAAATGATTTATCTATCAGCTGGTGGTCATGCATGCTTTATGCTATATAGATGTCTTAGGTTTTATGAATGATAAACTTTAAAAAAAAATGAAAACCTTAGTTTAGACAAATGAGAGCACTCATTCGATTATCTGTAAAAATTGGTAATTTTCTTGCCTTTATTAAATAGTAATTGAACAATATTTTTGTAAAGAAAATTATGTCTCATTTTACAGTTATTATTGTTGTACATATTTTTTTCATATTTTTTTAAAGAGTAAAACTTTGATTTTAAAAATCCATTTACTTTAAAAAAATAATTATTAAGATAAAGGGATCATTTAAAAAAGCAACTTGTAATTGAAAGTCAGTGTGATTTAATGTAAAGTTTTATCAAAATGGTAGACTGCATTTTCGAATGCATGTTCTCCCAGATATAGCTCAAAACACTTGGAAGATTTCTTAAACTAAAACAGACTGATGGTGTTAATAAAAAAAAATAATGTAATAATGCATATTTATTTATTTACTTTTTTTTTTACAGGTTATCATTATGGAATCTTCACATGTGAAAGCTGTAAAGGTTTTTTTAAACGAACTGTACAAAACAAAAAAAATTTTGTTTGTCCAAAAGCCTCTGACTGCACAATTAATTCTTTTAACCGTAAAAAATGCCCTGCCTGTAGGTTCAAGACATGCCTACAGATGGGAATGAAACTAGAAGGTATTTAGAGGTTTTATTTTTATTCATGCCCTCAAAATAAATCATATCTTGCAAACCTTAAAACTATGTTGGATTGAAACAAATGAAATAGCGTAGACTAAATTATATTAAAATGAAACTAAACAATAAAGTTTCAATTAGTAAATTTAGAAGAAATTCAAATCTTTCTATAAATTAAATTACAAAATTTTATTCAGTTTTAAGTAAAAAAAAAATTAAAAATTCAATTGATGTTTCGTTTCTAAATTTTAGAAATATTGCATCTACAATTTGGAAATTCTTGTATAAAATCAGTCTTTGCCAATAATGCACAACTTGCCAGCTTTTTATCATTTGTGTCACTATTCTAGTAAATGTAGGCGTTGAGCTCAGAAGTCCACTTTTTATTTTCCTGAAGCTATTAGACAAGATCGTACCAGAGGTGGTCGTAGCTCATATGATGGCTGCGCCTCGCACTTAAAGAACAGGATGGCACCCCTGGAAAAGAGAATGAAGAAAACGTCCACCAGATTGCCGTTGCCCGGAGAAGTACCAAGCCCATCCCATGACTCGGATGATGGGTTCAAGACCCATAAAAACTTAGAGGCGATTCTAAATCATAATTCAAAACAGGTATCAAAAGTAAAAACCAACAACAATGTAATCTTGATTATTTCTCCTATTAAATATGCAAACTATGAACGATTACAATACTCATTAAAAAAATTACCTACCTGTATAATGAGCATTCAGACAATAATCTCTCATTTGTAAGGAAATTTCTGAAAGGCGGGGGGGGGGGGGGTTTTTCAATTATTATTTAAGCATAATTTTTTTTTTTTTTTGATTAGATTTTTCTTTATTCTGTATAATTAAAATTCCAT
>CAXITT010000453.1:69444-86551 GCA_964033795.1 Lymnaea stagnalis | reverse complement strand
CTTTATATGTAGAACAAAATGTGTCTTTAAATGTAGAACAAAAAGTGCCTTTAAGAGTAGAACAAAATGTGCCTTTATATGTAGAACAAAATGTGTCTTTAAATGTAGAACAAAAAGTGCCTTTAAGAGTAGAACAAAATGTGCCTTTATATGTAGAACAAAATGTGTCTTTAAATGTAGAACAAAAAGTGCCTTTAAGAGTAGAACAAAATGTGCCTTTATATGTAGAACAAAATGTGTCTTTAAATGTAGAACAAAAAGTGCCTTTAAGAGTAGAACAAAATGTGTCTTTATATGTAGAACAAAATGTGTCTTTAAATGTAGAACAAAAAGTGCCTTTAAGAGTAGAACAAAATGTGTCTTTATATGTAGAACAAAATGTGTCTTTAAATGTAGAACAAAAAGTGCCTTTAAGAGTAGAACAAAATGTGCCTTTATATGTAGAACAAAATGTGTCTTTAAATGTAGAACAAAAAGTGCCTTTAAGTGTAGAACATAATGTGTCTTTAAATGTAGAGCAACAAGTGTCTTTAAGTGTAGAACAAAATGTGCCTTTAAGTGTAGAACAAAGATAATTCATAAAGAGATTTGTTTGTCTTTAAATCCCTGAAGCCTACCAGCAACCCAGGTGCTCTCTACATCCCTGAATTGTTGCGGGACATTATGAATTTGGAACCTTTGTTGAGTGATGATGACCTTCCGCCCGAGTCTCTAATGGAGACACCTTTCCCAGAGCAGGCCCTGTATTCCTACATGATGCAGTTGGCCGAGCTGAGACTGTACAAGCTGGTACGGTGGGCTAGAAATCTGCCCCAATTTGGTGCCATATCTGTGAGCATTTTCTTTTTATCGATTTCTTATGTCAAAGTTGATATTTTTTTATTGTGATAATAAACTAACTACCCTAGCATCGTATCAGTTTCAATATCCAATACCAAAAAATGAAGCTCATGGCTAGACTTAAATAACAAGTGATGGTGATACTGACCCTTTAAATAAGCCGTTTCCAAACATTTTGAGACCAGGACTTTAATTTGTTATAGACCTGTCCACCATCTTTTATTATCTTTAAAAAAAAAATTCTTTCAACCATGCTTGGAATTTATGTTCTGCAAACCCAAAGAAAATACTCTGGGATCTATTTATGGGTTGCAACCCCAAAGAAAGTACTCTGGTATCTACTTGGTTGTTGCAACCCCAAAGAAAATACTCTGGTATCTACTTGGTTGTTGCAACCCCAAAGAAAATACTCTGGTATCTACTTGGTTGTTGCAACCCCAAAGAAAATACTCTGGTATCTACTTGGTTGTTGCAACCCCAAAGAAAATACTCTGGGATTTACTTGGTTGTTGCAACCCCAAAGAAAATACTCTGGGATTTACTTGGTTGTTGCAACCCCAAAGAAAATACTCTGGTATCTACTTGGTTGTTGCAACCCCAAAGAAAATACTCTGGGATCTACTTGGTTGTTGCAACCCCAAAGAAAATACTCTGGTATCTACTTGGTTGTTGCAACCCCAAAGAAAATACTCTGGTATCTACTTGGTTGTTGCAACCCCAAAGAAAGTACTCTGGGATTTACTTTGAAATTGCAAGCCATAGTTTGAAACAATTGCTGCCTTAAAATGCAATAATAATTACTTTTTTTTTTTGTATGGCTTTTATAAGTTTGAATGTGTTCTATCATCCCTATCCCCTCAGACTGATGACCAGATATTGCTGCTTCAAAACTGCTGGTCTGAGTTGATAGCATTGAGCCTGTGCTGGCGTTCCATCGACACCCCGAACCAGATCAGTATCTCATCCACACATCACATAACGGCCGAGTGGGCCCATCACCTCGGCTTTGAGGACGTCGTCATCAGACTTTTGAATATAACGGAGAACTTCCGCAAGCTTTACATGGATCAGTTTGAATATGTGGCGCTGAAAGTTCTGTTGTTGATAACTCCTGGTGGGTTGATGTTTTCGATATTTTTATTAAAAAACTTAATACTTTGTGTCAAACTTTTGGAAATTTTAAGCTTGCTTTAATTTTCATAAAGTGGTGTTGTACTGATGCAACTCAACTCCTTTTTTATTATTTAAGCCCACCTTTAAAACAACACAAAGCAGTTTAAGTAATGCATGGATTAAAAGCCAATATAAAAAGCATTCTTTCAGAAATGCTAAAGATTTGTATTAAACTTGTTTTGTTAATGTAATTCATGACTAATACAGTTTTGTTTTAATTATCCTGTTAAAGCAATAATTCCATAAATTGTAACTCCTCTCACTCTAACCTAACTATTTAATTTGACACTGCACTGTTCATGGTGAAAAAATTTCATTGGGACTAATTTGTTTGATGACTTTCATTCAGATGTCAAGGGACTCAAGGAGCCCAAGAAAATCCGAGACTTTCAGGACAAACTAACGGAAGCCTTGTTGACCTACACCTCATCCCATTACCCCCACCTCGGTGACAAATTTGGGGCCCTGCTGCTGCGGCTGCCTGAACTCTCCCGCATCAGTTTCATGAGCAAAGACATTCTCATCAAAAGCCTACCGTCCAGCATGGCGTCCTGTGGGCTTTTGGTGGAACTGTTGAAGGGTGACAATAAGAGTGACAGTGAAGGTTCTTCCGGACTCAGGTTGTGATAGTGTGACGATTCCTTATGCGACAGCTGATAGGAAACCTGCCTATTTTTTTGTCCACAATGTTTGGTAAGGTGGTGTGATAAGTGAAAGCACGGATGCTCATTCCCAACATGAGGCATGGAAATGAATCTACCACGGATACATACCACTTGGCTTAGTAAGAGCACCAAGAGCTGCTGTTGACAGTCTCCTGCGTCGTCGTGGTATAGTTCAGGTGATCGCAATCGGCTGTAGCTGACTCCTTTAGCGTAATAGACCATGATTTGCTGGCAGTGTGTCACATGGAATTGTCATTGATACACAGAGCCCAACCCTAGAGGATTTACCTGTAATAAGATAATACATAAGTTGCATGATCGACCAGAGATGGTGCTATCTTAGAGGCTTGGTACTACCTTAGAAACTTGGTACTATCTTAGAAACTTGGTACTATCCGGTACCTTGGTACATTGGTACCATCTTAGAAACATGGTATTACCTTAGAAACTTGGTACCATCTTAGAAACTTGGTACTATCTGGTACATTGGTACCATCTTAGAAACATGGTATTACCTTAGAAACTTGGTACCATCTTAGAAACTTGGTATTACCTTAGAAACTTGGTACCATCATAGAAACTTGGTACTATCTTAGAGACTTGGTACTATGTTAGAGTCTTGTACTATCTGAGAGACTTGGTACTATGTTAGAGACTTGGTACAATCTGCTCTTGCAGCAGGTAAATAAATGATAAACTGGGACTTGTGAGTTGCATTACAGTTTTCTTTATCAATCATGCTGGTGTAACAATGAGCTGCTGGTGTAACAATGAACTGTTGGTGTTGTCCTTATGAGAGATGTGATCAGACCATAAGGAAAGATGCGATTGAACACTTTTGTATTATGGCATGGTTATGTAGTGTTTCTAAAACACTTATTAAATGTACATTACTTTAGAAAGAAAAAAAAGGGAGGGGGGGTGCGCGCGCTTTGAGGCTTGGGCTTCTTAGGTTTGTCCCACCCAAACCCAAACAGTTCATCATAGACTTTAGTTTGTAAGTGGGACCAATCATATCGTATATGAAGGGTTTCAAAGTTCACCATCTTTCGTACCGGCACAAACATTCATGTTTCACTCACATGCTCCTTAGTTAGAATGCTGTAAGGGGTTCTTGAGGGGTTGCCAAATATTGAGGATGGCTGTACTGAAAACTTCATTTTCTTTTAACGGTTAGTTGAAAAAGTTATTTCAATTGATTCATTCTAATCCATGTTCCATCCAATAGTATGAGGGTGTGTGTTTTCAAACATCGTAGAAGACTGCATGATTTTATGCGCATTGCAATAAAGCCAAAATGTACTTAATAGGCAAGCAAGTCAAGTTTTGCAGAAAAAAATAATTTAATTTCTTTACAATTTAAAGAGGAATTTGATAAATACCTCAATAAATGGCATCAGAGTGGGTAGCCTCTGAAATTTTCAAACTTCAAAAAATGCAAAAATATTAATACGGGTGAATGACCCTGTTTAGCTGGTTGCATCATCTGGAAAGTTGATGTGTTCATTCAACCAGATGTTATGTTCATCACTGTGTGGTCAAGTGACAAAATGGAAGCGGGAAACCAAAGCGGATATTTTATGCTCTTTGCCGTATTTTCATCAAATGAGATGGTAGGCCTTCAGAAATCAATGTTTAGGTGACAATGGCTTTAATAACGTGAATAATAGGTTTGAATGCCTTTTTAAAGTTAAATCCAACATAAACTATGGATTACTCCATCCAGTCATTTTTTGTTGTTGTTGTGCCTAACAGTTTGTACTTAACAATTAAATACCTAACAGAAAAAAAAGGGAGAGAGCTGTAGGGCATGGCTCATTCATAAAATAATTCAGGAATCAACTGGCATTTAGAGTTAAGACTTGGTTTCCTTTGCAACAGGAGCTGTTGGTAGTTTCAGCTCTGTGTGAGCATGCATGTAGTATGTTTATTTCTGGTCTGTTGACTTGATGCCACCATCGTTGACACTTGTGTGCCTTATTTGATGTCACAATGTTGAAAGATATATTCTAGGACTCGAACTTGGGTTTTATGACTCGAAATCTATCTTAAATTTTGTGTTCACTTTATTTCAATGAAATATATATCTTTAATTGTAATTATTTTTGTTGCAACAGAGTCCGACTGACTGTACAAATCACAGGAAAGCAATTGTAAATAAAGATTTTGAAGGCACTTATCAGAAATAGAGATGAAGTTCACCATTTCTTCAATACAAGTAATTTCACTGGCATTTAAACTTTAAAAAAAAATGTATAACTTCTTTGATACCTCATGGACCTTTTACTTTACAAGCTTCTTGTACACAATGCGTACAAACAGATGAGAATTTATCTATTTATCTTGACTTTGTTAGGGGCCATTCATATGTTTCTTACACACAAAATTCCATTTCTGTAATTTCTTCCCTGTTTGCAGGCCACTCTTTTTCAGAAATCCTGTTAAGCCTTAAAAACCAGCTAATTTTTTTTTTTTTTTTTTTTTTTTTTGAATTCTCAAACTTTTCAATCATACTGTACCAATAATATTTGTTTAATTTTCATCATGATTTCTCTTTTATTCTGTATTTTTTATGGTATCCTAAATTATTCGGTCAGTTGACATTTTTGGCAGTCATGTTTTATTTTATGATAAAAACAAATTAAAGTATGCAGATTTATTCCTTGTTGCTGTATAAATAAATGCAAGAAACAAATTTTACAAAAAATGTTCACCAATTTTGAATAATTCATAGAAAACATCACCGGTTTCTCAGATTAAAAAAACTAACAAAAGAATAAAAGACAAATCTGTTGGTCTTAACCAAAACAATGAAAATGTTTACATTAGCATGGGATTTCCAGTTCCAAGATGGGTTGTGCAACAGTAAAAGGCTTTTAAAGGCGAGCCAATAAGAAAATTTGCCAGCTTTATTTTTTTCATTTCAGTAAATGCAACGATATGTTGAGATTCTATCACCATCATTTTTTTTATACATAAGCATTTGTCAAGACAAGTCTGTCCTCCTCATACACATAATATATGAACTCCTTGTTGTGAGTTTGCATGTTATTGCTTGTTGAATAATGCCCATGTCAGATTGTGTAAAATATCTCATAATCATTCAACTGTGCCAGTCAATATTTCTACTCTTGTACATGTTGGCTTTGATCTCATTCCTTCAACATGAGCAACTCGTGCTAAGTCCATCTAAGTTATTACTGTGTCATTGTAATGCTAGAGCACATTTTTCTCTGATGTGGATAATGTTCCAGATCTTTTTTTTTGTGAAGCTTTTAGCAATGTATTGTTTTTGACTTGTAAGGACAGTAAGCTTCATTAGCAAGCACAGACATACAAAACCATACATAGACTTTGGTTCAGAGTGTTCCAAGAGAATAGGAATGAAAAATTGCACTCACTTTTTTTGCATTAGGCTGCCTTCCCTTTGGTCTCCTTGGAGAACAGAACAGTTTGAACTCTTATCCTACTATGTGCTCCTATAGACCGAGGACTGGTAAATCAGTGTAGTGATAACTCCATGTTTTTTTTTGCTGTCAGTCTTTATTTTTATTGCAGTCATATTATTAAAAACTTCTATTTCCAATGGAAAAAAAAACTATTTAACTAGGAGGAGGGTTTGAGCCAGTCATCTAATTGTTAAGTGTGAAACTGTGGTAACTCTTCTCTTTCCATGACATTCAACAAAACCATATGTCAGAATATATCTTGTATGTTTGATAATTGGATTCTTCTCTCATTTCTTTTTCATTTAATATCTATAATGCTGATTTAGGCTACTTATATAGACTAATTATGTAGGGTTATATCGTTTTGAAGTTATTTTGGTTATCTGTCTAAAATTTTATTTTTCCCCATTCAACGAAATTTATGTTAAACACAGATACAAAATCAGTTTGAAAAGCAATCAGCCAGCTGCTGTTTAAAGCTTCATTAGGGAAGCGCTCACTCTCATAATTGGCTTGGCTCATATCAGTGCTCAACAAAATTTATTTTCCATCAAGGCACAGCTGGATCCATCCCAGTTTTCAAGGCGCCACCACAATTAAAAGTTTGCCGAAAATGCCCTCTCTCAAATGGCTCCCCTCACGTCCTGCTGTGCCACTGCTTTGGGGATGATGGGGCTAGGTTGTGTTGGTTTTCATTTGTCAGAGATGATATGTTCTCTCCGGGGTGGACATTTTTGTTGTACGGTACACAAAATGCAGTCAACACCTAGTGGAATTGTTTTTCACCCCCTTGGAGGAATTTTTACACTGCACACCTAGCATCGCCAAGGGGCACACCGGTTGCGGATCTCCGGCTTATAAGTTTCGAATGCTTAAGCTTTGCATTTGAAAACGCAGTTGATCTGTGACTGCCAAATAATGTGAATCAATTGAATTCTCTGAAGCGGAGGAAAGAAAATGATTTTGCTTGATATAATTATTGTATATTTTTTACCCTTTTCTTGTGTTTTGGTAAGGTTTTGGGATGGTTGTTTTTGAGGAGTAGCCGATTTGGAGGGGGGGGAGGGTGTCGTGATGGTATACTGTTTAAAATGAATATTATATTCTGTGTATATTTCTAACAGTTTATCACGTAACAACTTATTTCCTTTATTCCGCTGAAGGTTTGTAACACAGTTTTAAAAAAAAGAGTAAACTTCATGTAACTTTTTGGATCCAGGACTTAAATGTGGTCCGAACTAATATTATAAATGAGTTTATGATAGGTTTAGATCTGAGGCTACTTTTGAGTCCTGGGGGGGAGAACTGTTGATTGTGAGACCACGAGCCCCAGTCTATACAATATTTCAGTCAGGGAATTATCTTGCCTCATTCATTCAAAAAGTATTGACTTAAAATTTTTAAAGCATGGATTTACAGTAATTTAATGTTGATGCAGTGACTTCATAAGGTTCATCCAAGATAGGCATTATAACCCACTTGTTTTCTCAAATATTTCAAAATCACAGAAGCTCTGTAGAACAACAGCTTTTTTGAAAAGAAAATCATTTTTTTTTTCATCTTTGTTTGAGTTTCTGTATGAGGTGCAATAGTTTTTGCTCATTTATTTTACCTAAGGCAATGAACAGCTGAAATATTCTCAGGGACAAACTCAAGTCTTGATCAGGTGATGTCATTCATCAAAACCCACCATTAACAAGGTACCACCTTTCACTGCTTACAGGTACCACTATTCTTCAACTGACACCATTCATCATGTACCATCATTCTTCAGCTAACACCTCTCATTAGGTACCACATTCTTCAGCTGACACCTTTCATCATGTACCACCATTCTTTGGGTACCACCTTTCATTAGGTACCACCATTCTTCAGCTGACACCTTTCTTCAGCTGACACCTTTCATTAGGTACCACCATTCTTCAGCTGACACCTTTCATCATGTACCACCATTCTTTGGGTACCACCTTTCATTAGGTACCACCATTCTTCAGATGATATCATTCACCAAATGCCACCTTTTGTCATTGTCACATGCCACCTTTCATCAAGTAACACCATTCATGGGGTGCCACCATTCATCATTGACCTTCTTACAGTTCCTGGGCAAGGTTGACACCTATTTTTCTTGTATTCATAAAATATCCACCTTGTATTTCTGCACACATGTTGCCTTTGGAGTTAATCCTATCAGACTTGTGATAATTCATGCCACTGTAGCTCTTCTCTTGCTTAGGTCTGTCTATCACATCATGTGTACCATTACTTGTATCATGCCACTGTACCTCTTTTCTTGACTTACAAAGACTTATCTATCACAATATATGTATCATTTCTTGTATCAAATGTTTATACAGAGAAAATTATGTTGTTCATATGGGACCATGCAGACGGCATTTTCAGAATCTATTTTTCAAGTGGTTGCAATATTACTGTCCCCCCAATTAAATGGGGTAATTTTAACCACATTCAGGTGACCTTCGGATAAGGCCACTTTTATTGTATGACCTTGATTTCTCATAATATAGTCGCAATGTTTATTTATTTACTTCCTAGTAATACACTACAAGGGGGGTCGGGGTGCCAGAGCTCAAGAATGATTCTTTCAAAATCTGCTCTCTTCTGTATCCTTCCTGCACAAGAAAGTGCACAGAGTTGTTGGCATACAACCCTTTATTCTGCTATGGAAGCAACATGAAGTGTTATGAAGTGTTTTCTGGTTATGATTACAATATTTGGTTGATTCTGTTCTATGAATCAAGATGATTTTTTCTTTTTAACCAGATGTCCAAGCGTGTCTGTAAAAATATCAAATCCTTATTCTGGCATTGAATTGATGTTTCAGAATTGATTGAACATTGATTGCCGACTTTGCTTTTAGTATTTAGTGCAGCGTAACACTGCATTTAACATTGTGTGTGGGGTTTTTTTTGCATTGTGTGTAACATTGAATGTGACATTGTGTTTTTGCTACATTGTGTGTAATTTGTAATATTGTATGAGACAGTCTGATGTCGTCCTGGTCTCTGTGCTGTTCCATGCTCACTGTGTACATTACGTCAAGACCACATGTATAATAGCTTCTATACTAATATATCATGACATGAGGTCTCATCTCAAATTGCTTTGCTCATTACTTTGCCCAGACTTTAAAAGCCTTGTAATTATTGTACATAATAATGACACAGATATTAAAATATTATGATTCCATTTCATTGATGGCTTTGGGTATTTCTTTGCCATGTGTTTGGTTTGACTGGAACTCTGATTGTCTGTTTTAGGGAGAAAACAAAAGAGACTAATAAAAAAAATAACTGACAAATGAAAAAAAAAACTTGAGAAATAAAAAAAAAAAAAAAAAAAAAAAAACAAAAAAAAAAAAAAAAAAAAAAAAAAAAAAAAAAAAATAAAAAAAAAAAAAAAAAAAAACCAACCCACCCCCCCCCCCCCCCCCCCCCAATGATGAATAAAATTAAAAGACAAAAACATCAAAAAATGTTTTTTTTTAAATTGATCATTTTTGTTAAATTCAGTATGCATAGGTTGCTTGAATGGCGTATCCATTGAACTTGTCAGGTTGCTTGGTCTGATAATAGCTCGAGTATTATGTTCATGATGATGACCTACATCCAGATAAGCCATGAGGAAATTATTGGGCATTGTTCAATGGCATTTCAGTACTTGAATTCTTAGAAATAATAATAGGTTCGTTCAACCCCAGACAATTCTCCATTGAATCACTCCATGAACGTTCCATTTGGTCGTTTCACACAAGTAAATCAAAATTCTCTATGTGGCAATTTAACCATTTAACAGGTGTCACTGTCACTAACGCTTTCACTAAATAAAATTCCTGATAACTGCCCAAAATGAGATTCTTAAAAATACAGGAAGTGTCTTTGGTGCGTGATATTTTCTATGGTTTTATTATGGAAATACTTGATGTAATTATCTGCGGTGTAATTTTTAGTATATGGGAAGTTCTCACATTGCGGCTGCCATTGTTGGGCAGGCTGTAGATAGTTATTCAAATTCTATTCTTGTCATTTGGAACAAAAAGAACTAACCAATTACCTATATAGCAGTCACAAACACTACACAATATGTTATTTCTCAGCTACTCTGTCAAGTAGCAACGCCATCCACAGAACACAACACTCGGACTATGCCTACGTATAAAATACATACATAACACTCGGACTATGCCTACGTATAAAATACATACACAACACTCGGACTATGCCTACGTATAAAATACATGTGTCTGTTTGGAAATGCCAGTCGTTACAGCAGAATTTCTGTCTGATCAAAACCTTTCCATTTTGGAATATACAAAGTATACAAGTCACATGATAGATGTGTGTGTGGCGGGTGGCGCTGTGTGGGTTTTTAAAAAAAAAAAATCACTTTCAAGACCAATAGCTTTTGGGGTTTTTTTTTTTTTCTTCTTTTTTTTTTTTTTTTTTTGACAACCAATTTTTTAAGTCCATGAATGATTAAGTATCATTAAGTAATAAATCCATTTGTAATAAAAATTACGCTCAAAAAGTTTATTCAACATCAACACATTATTTTGATTAACAAAACGAAATAAACCACAATTATTTAAGATTGAGATTGAGTGGGAGGACGAGTTACTGGAATTATATAAACTGTATTTTGTGTGAGTGTTGGAATAAAAATGCAGTCTACTACAATATATTTATAAATTTTTTTAAATATGCAATTTACTTTAAAATTTTGTAAAGTCAAATATAATGGACAAGTTTTGCTTGATCTTGAGCTATAAGGAACTTTCTGGCTTTACGTTATATTTTGAGATAGCTAGTTGAAAGAAAAAATAGTAATTAACCATGTAAAAGATTCCATAGTGTTTTCCCCTATGATTAAAGATAAGTGTCAGTATTCCCTTATGACATAAGATAAGTGTCAGTATTCCCTTATGACATAAGATAAGTGTCTGTATTTCCTTATGATATAAGATAAATGTCTGTATTTCTGTATGATATAATGTATTGTTTTTCCCCTTGATATAAGATTATCAAGTCTGTATTCCCCTATAATATAAAATTATGTCTTTAAGATAATTTCTTATAATATAAGATCATAATGCTAATTTCTGTATTTTACTAAGATATAAAAATCATAAAATGTCTGTATTCCTCAATAGAAGGTTATAATGTAAATAATGTATGTATGATGTATGTGTTCACCAATGGCATAAGATCATAATGTCTGTATGATATACAATTTAAATCTCTGTATTCCCTATGATGATATATATCTGTATTCCCCTATTGTATAAGATCACAGACTCTGTACTGATGTACTGGGTAAACAAAGGTGAAATCACTGGAACAACAACTGGCTGAGAGAGATGTGTAGAAACCATTCCAACATCTAGCGACTTGTGGTAGATAACAGCAGTAGATAACTACATGGTACCATGTCATGGTTTCACTAGGCTTTTCTCACTGTCCGGTTTGGCTTCTGTCCCTTTATGTGAAGGTCCTTTCATGAACTGCTCATACTCTGAAACAGAAATTTTTAGAAAGGTCTAGAAAAATGTTGTTTTGTTTCCCCCCCCCCCACTCATGAATAATTGAGAACCAGTGTGACAGAACCACTAATTTTAGATGAGCCCCTTAGGCGGTATAACATTGAACACCCTGAAAATTCCGACAACTCCTGCATAAAGAGCATAGTCAACTTACACTGGCACTGGGAGGGTGTGGCTGAGGAACTGAGATAGTAGAGCAAGGTATGTGGAAGCTTGAATCGAAAGCCAAGACGGCAATAGAAGAACGTTTCGGCTAAGAGCCTTCCCCAGCAGACAAAGACAAATGAAAATACGACCAAAAAATAAAAAAAAATAGTATATCGATAATTTAAAATAAATGCGTGAATTATTTATTTTACCATTTCATATTTTAACATTTCAAAAGGTGGGGAGGGGGGGGATTTGGTAAAGTGGCCGGGGTTGGGGTTTTTATTTCTTAAAAAAAAAAAAAAGAAAAGAAACAAAACAGATTCTTTAAATATACGGACATAAGTGATGAACTATTCAAACAAAGAAAGAAAATAAATTGAAGTACATCGCGTGTTAAAAGGGGGGGGGTGTTGGGACTTTAAAATCTTAAATATAGTTCATGGTTGGGCTAAATTAGCGCGATCACGGTACTCAGGGGTGACTTAATAAATATGTGGATGTGGGAAAAGGAAGGGGGGGGGGGCTGGGACTTTTTCTTTTCCCCCAGGCACCACAAGATATGCCACAAAATGGATGAGGGCATTTGATGGGTATAGCACTATCTCAAAGATAAGTGGGTGTAGGGATAGTCTTAAGACTGGAGAAAGAAAGTCATTGACTTTCCACGGCACATAAACGTCAGTGGAGGCGAAATAGGATTGTGTAGGCTACATTGTTATGTGAAGAACAAGATATTTAAATCTGATGATAATGCATTCATGAAAAAGAAGATTTAGATTTTTTTCTCCAGTAAACAGAGTAATGTCGGGATATGCAGTTCAAGGGCGTTGCCACACTGTGGACACATAATTTACGTACTGACTTATGCACATACCTCAAAACCTATGGAAGTTGGAAAGGGAAATAATTTTTTTACAACTAAGGACAGCGTAATTTTTTTAATTTTTTTCTAAATATTTTACATTATATTATCCAATTCAAGGGCGAGGATTTTAAGGGGTGGGCACATGCTTACAACGATTACAATAAGGTTATATTTTTTTCTAAAATATTGTGTATATTTCTTGAAAATTTCATTAAAATGTGAAAGAACGAGAGTGGGGAATTTTTTATGGGGATAAAAATATTTTTAAAATTAATTTTACGGGCGTAAAAATTTAATCTCTAAAAATAGATACATATAGGCCTATTTGTTTTTATTTCCCTAATCGAGCGTGAACAAATGGGGAATACTAACGACTTTCTTTAAATATAAAGAAACATTCATGTTTACGTTTTAAACAAAATACAACTTAGGACATGGGGAGTATTTATTAAAAATTTGGAATGATATACATGTATTTAAACAAAACAACAACAAAAATTCTAATTTAAGTCATGTCATAACAAAATTTGATAATAAGAGATTTGTTTCGAAATATAAGAATTATGTTTTTTAAACGATTTTCCTATTTTTACTTTTTTTGCCTTACGTAATAGTTATCTGAGAGTTATCCCTGTTTAGCCTCATGGCACGTGATCAGTCAACATTATTAAAAAGTATAATGTTTTAACTCTCTTCCCCCCCCCCCCAGCATCATCAGTAAATTCAATGAGATTGACTGACTTCCTAACAGTAAAACTGACGTCCCTGCTTTTGAACTTGAATTTATTAATTACGCCCGAAGTGGCATCTCGGGGAGAGACTAATTTTATTTTAAAAATTCTCATTGTTTATTTTAAAAAAATAATCTTTTCTGTATTATCTATTTACATGTGTAAAGAGGTGGTAGCCTGATGCTGCCAAGCATCTCGCTCCCAACCCTTTGAAAAATTTAATAGATAAAAACTCACACAAAAAATGATGAGAACATATTTTTTTTTTTTTCAATATATTATCTATTAAAATTTGCCAAAAGCTGTGAGTTAGATGCAGCCTGGATTAGTCCTTAATTTGAAGCAAAACTG
Organism: Lymnaea stagnalis; assembly: GCA_964033795.1. NCBI lineage: Eukaryota > Metazoa > Mollusca > Gastropoda > Lymnaeidae > Lymnaea > Lymnaea stagnalis. Next base: position 72,767 of record CAXITT010000453.1, on the reverse strand, counting down.
GTATTTGAAGTGGCGCCATTGGGTACAAGTGGATTGATCCGTCCATGAGTCCATGACCTACCTGCCAATGAAATGGAATCGTCCTTCGCGACAAGCCCGCCCATGACCTACCTGCCAATGAAATGGAACCGCCCTTCGTGTCAAGCCCGCCCATGACCTACCTGCCAATGAAATGGAACCGCCCTTCGTGTCAAGCCCGCCCATGACCTACCTGCCAATGAAATGGAACCGCCCTTCGTGTCAGGCCCGCCCATGACCTACCTGCCAATGAAATGGAACCGCCCTTCGTGTCAAGCCTGCCAATGAAATGGAACCGCCCTTCGCGTCAAGCCCGCCCATGACCTACCTGCCAATGAAATGGAACCGCCCTTCGTGTCAAGCCCGCCCATGACCTACCTGTCAATGAAATGGAACCGCCCTTCGTGTCAGGCCCGCCCATGACCTACCTGCCAATGAAATGGAACCGTCCTTCGCGACAAGCTCGTCCATGGCGTCCACAGTCGCCTTGGCTTCAGCTGTTCCCAGACAAGAGTCGAACTCATTTTCCAGATGGTCTTTCTCGGCCTTTTGTAACTGATGGAGCATACAAAGAATAGCTGTACTGGCTCAATTGAACTCTATCACATGTGCTGTACTATTATTGATACATTACATGTGTTGTATTAAAATGTATCATCTTGCATGGACTGCCTTACATGTGCGGTCTTACGTGTGCTCTATGTAATGCAGAGGCGTAGCGTGGTGGGGGCAGGGGGGGACAGATGTCCCCGGGCGCCAGCTAGTTAGGGGCGCCAAAATGTGCTTTGATGTTATTTTATTGATGAAAATAATGGGTTTGAGAGTTGAAAAAAAGTATATATATATATATATATATATATATATATATATATATATATATATATTTATTTATTTATTTACACATGTTTGTGTCCCATAATGAACCACTAAATTACTCTAATATTGGGTTTAAATTTGTCCCACAATGGACCACTTAAAGTACTCTAATATTGGACTTAAATGTGTCCCGCACTTCATCATTAAGAACTGAATGGGAACAAAACAATTGCCAGATGTCTGTTGTTCACCCATGTTGTATAAAGAAACGTTCAATAGATGCCAAATGTATCACAGCAAACGAAGTAACGTTAAAGAACGGTTTTGACCGCTGCAGTTTACCTGGCCATCGTTGTCCGCGTCCAGCTGTTCAAACATGGCCGTGTCTGGTATAACGGTGAAAGGGGCGGTGTGCTTGTTGGGGGTCACCTTCTCTTGCATGTGAATGGCCACAAAATCTGAAATTTGAAACCGCGGTTGAGGAAAAAAAATGATATGAATAGTGGTTTTGCCGAAATCAGTAAGTTCTGTTTAGGACAGAATTTTGTCTTTAAACTTAAGTCAGAAATGTATAGAGATAATGGGGAAAAAATCGACATGAAGATTATATAAAAATTAAACATGATAATCAGTTTACAGAGAAGCCAAACAATTAAATATATAGTTAAAAGCCAAAGAAATATGTAGTTTGGAGAGGAGCCATCCAAAGAAATATGTAGTTTGGAGAGAAGCCATCCAAAGAAATATGTAGTTTGGAGAGAAGCCATCCAAAGAAATATGTAGTTTGGAGAGAAGCCATCCAAAGAAATATGTAGTTTGGAGAGAAGCTATCCAAAGAAATATGTAGTTTGGAGAGAAGCCATCCAAAGAAATATGTAGTTTGGAGAGAAGCCATCCAAAGAAATATGTAGTTACGAGAAAAACCATCCAAAGAAATATGTGGTCTTACTCTAAAGAGAGGTTAACCAATGAAGTCTGTAGTCTTACTCTAAAGAGAGGTCAACCAATGAAGTATGTAGTCTTACTCTAAAGAGAGGTCAACCAATGAAGTATGTAGTCTTACTCTTAAGAGAGGTCAACCAATGAAGTCTGTAGACTTACTCTATGGAGAGGTCAACCAGTGAAGTCTGTATTCTTACTCTAAAGAGAGGTCAACCAATGAAGTCTGTAGTCTAACTCCAAAGAGAGGTCAACCAATGAAGTCTGTAGTTTATAGAAGAACCAACCACTGAATTATGTAGTTTTAAAAAATAAATCATGCAATGAGGTCCACGATTAAAATGGACTGTTAGTAAATGAATTTCAAAGAGACAGTAGGTGTTTTAAAGAGACAGCTTCCTGTGAAGGTTTGGGGATAGGGGGTGTAACTCACCACACCAGCAAATTTTCCCATCTTTGTTGATATCACTCCTGTGGACGATACTGTGAGCCCTGAGCAGGTTGCTAGGCACGCCCGCCAGGACGGAAGTGACATGCGCGATAAACGATTCCAGCTCTGCTGTCCCACTGATGCAGCCATCTTTGTTTAGATCTAGACTGGCAGTATCCAAGAGATAACGGCCCCTGTCAACAGATTCTATTGTTGATAATGTGGTGGTCGCTGGTGCGGAGAAACCTGAAATAAGCCAAAGTAATGCTAGAGTCTTACGGTCGATAGCAGACGGTAAGGGAGTCTATTTATGCAGTGTGGTGGGATCCTTTGGGTTGAAGAGTAAAACCGTGTGTCACTGGGTGCTTATACCAATAGTCAGTGGTGGACTGCAGTGTCCAAGCGGTACTGAACACACAAAAATCTTAACTTAGAGATTTAATGCTTTAGTTGTGTTGTATAATGTGGAACCGGCCTAATATACCAAGGGCCCCAACAGCCCAGCCCACCCCTGCTAATAGTAAATGACGTCATTAAAATTACAGCCTAGGACTTAGAAGGGCTTGGATGTGTCTAGATGCGTATGGCGTAGCAGATATTAAGTAGTAAGATAATATTTCGCGTAAAGGAAAACTTTTTAATTTTTTTGTGTCGCAGTTAGAACTCATCGCAGTTAGAACTCATCGTTTCTGAAGCTAATTGTTGTTGTCTACTCTTGATTTTTCTGGACCAGTGGTTCCAAAATTTTTTCACCCACTGAGACCTGTATTTGATTCAATTTTTATAGGGGAATTCCTAGGCAAGGGATTGTGTCCACTGAACGTGTGAACGTCTGTACCTTTAAACCAAAAAAAAAAAAAATTAAATTAAATGTTATTTTATTTTTTTTGTGAAGACAAAAAAATAGATATTTATTTTGCGAAAGGAAAAGGTGGGTGGGGGGGGGTCGATTTTTTTGTTCCCAGGACTCGACCCCTGCCTAAGGCTTACCCTATGTCTTAAAGGTATCATTCAATTTTTATTTTATTTTTATTTCCTGGAGCGGCCTCCGAGACCCCACTAGAATTGTACGTGGTGCTGTTTAAAGGGAGGTTAAAAAAAAAAAAAAAGATAGCACGAA
>CAXITT010000453.1:57001-67456 GCA_964033795.1 Lymnaea stagnalis | reverse complement strand
TTCTTTTAAAACAGTATGTTTTAATAGTTTTTAATTTTTTTTTAAGTATTTTTTTTTTTTTTTTACTAGTAAAAACCCCCCGGCAATCAATGGTGGCGGCAATACTTGAACTTCCGGTCTGCTCAAAGTAGTTGACAAACGATGGCTTCAAGTTCCACGCTTTGTAACAGCACAAATGAGTGCTAACGTCTTGGGATTTAAAAAAATAAATATGTTTGCGCGCCTTTTGAACACAGCGGCTACAGACATAGATACATACACATACTTACCTAGAGAATTGGTGTTTGTGATTCTAAATTGTAAAACATTGTTACACAGACAATATTGTTATACACACACACACACACATATTTATATATATATATATATATATCATCTGTCATCTTAACCTCACGGTCTTCATCTTAACCTCACGGTCTGTCATCTGAAACATCATGGTCTGTCATCTTAACCTTACGGTCTGTCATCTTAACCTCACGGTCATTCATCTTAACCTTACGGTCTGTCATCTTAACCTCACGGTCTGTCATCTTAACCTTAGGGTCTGTCATCTCAACCTTACAGTCTATCATCTTAACCTTACAGTCTGTCATCTTAACCTCACGGTCTGTCATCTAAACCTTACGGTCTGTCATCTTAACCTCACGGTCTGTCATCTTAACCTCACGGTCTGTCATCTTAACCTCACGATATGTCATCTTAACCTTACGGTCTGTCATCTTAACCTCACGGTCTGTCATCTTAACCTCACGGATTGTCATCTTAACCTTACGGTCTGTCATGTTCACCTAATGTCTGTCTCATTAACCTCACGGTCTGTCATCTTAACCTTACGGTCTGTCATCTTAACCTTACGGTCTGTCATATTAATGTCTGTCATCTTAACCTCACAGTCTGTCATCTTAACCTCACGGTCTGTCATCTTAACCTTACGGTCTGTCATCTTAACCTCACGGTCTGTCATCTTAACCTCACGGTCTGTCATCTTAACCTTACGGTCTGTCATCTTAACCTCACCGTCTGTCATGTTCACCTTAATGTCTGTCATCTTAACCTCACAGTCTGTCATCTTAACCTTACGGTCTGTCATCTTAACCTTACTGTCTGTCATGTTCACCTTAATGTCTGTCATCTTAACCTCACGGTCTGTCATCTTAACCTCACGGTCTGTCATCTTAACCTCACCTAGAGAGAAACAGCCTAGCAACACAAGCGTGACGGCTGCCATCTTGGAATGAGTAAATCGTCTCAGTGACTCCATGCACGGCTCAGATGTGTTGTGTGTCTGTCAGCGAGAAGAGAGATGATAACATCAATAACACACTGGACACGTGACATCAACCTGCGTGGACATTTTGTTAGAGATTATTGTGTGGGTGGGTGGGTCGGGGGGGGAGGGGCCGCGTGTGGTTGAGTTATTTCTAAGAGGGCTTCATCCCAGTGCTGACCTTAAAATGACGAGGGCCATGACATGACACCGATATTGTCTGATACAACACTGACTAGACACATGACACTGACAGTGTGTGATAGATTTTAGTCAGTTGAAATTGATAGGACACATAGTACTTTTAGTCAGTTGAAATTGATAGGACACATAGTACTTTTAGTCAGTTGAAATTGATAGGACACATAGTACTTTTAGTCAGTTGAAATTGATAGGACACATAGTACTTTTAGTCAGTTGAAATTGATAGGACACATAGTACTTTTAGTCAGTTGAAATTGATAGGACACATAGTACTTTTAGTCAGTTGAAATTGATAGGACACATAGTACTTTTAGTCAGTTGAAATTGATAGGACACTTAGTACTTTTAGTCAGTTGAAATTGATAGGACACATAGTACTTTTAGTCAGTTGAAATTGATGGGACACATAGTACTTTTAGTAAGTTGAAATTGATAGGACACATAGTACTTTTAGTAAGTTGAAATTGATAGGACACATAGTACTTTTAGTAAGTTGAAAATTGATAGGACACATTGTACTTTTAGTAAGTTGAAATTGATAGGACACATTGTACTTTTAGTAAGTTGAAATTGATAGGACACATAGTACTTTTTGTACGTTGAAATTGATAGGACCCATAGTACTTTTAGTACGTTGAAATTGATAGGACACATAGTACTTTTAGTACGTTGAAATTGATAGGACACATAGTACTTTTAGTCAGTTGAAATTGATAGGACACATAGTACTTTTAGTCAGTTGAAATTGATAGGACACATAGTACTTTTAGTACGTTGAAATTGATAGGACACATAGTACTTTTAGTCAGTTGAAATTGATAGGACACATAGTACTTTTAGTCAGTTGAAATTGATAGGACACATAGTACTTTTAGTAAGTTCAAATTGATAGGACATGGTGAAACTGATGTAATTTTGAATTGCAGTAGTTGTTTTGGTGATTGCTATGGAAACGAGGCGCGTGTGTGTACATCGGGAATACCTGGCCGACAGCGTATTTGTTGTGATTAATTGATGATGAAATCAAGTCAACGGTAGCATAATATCATCACATTTATTGAACCGGAGCAGTGAAAGGATGATTCGACGAAATGATGTGATTACAGGAGCAGTGATATGTCAGCAGGAGAATTATGATGTAAGGAGCAGTGTTTGGGATGTCTAAACCGGACCTTGAACACTTACTTTGGTGGACATGACCTGACCTTGGTAAGTGGAATACACACACACACACACACGCACGCACACACACACACGCACACACACACACAAAGACATCCGTGTAATCGACGTACCATTGAGATAATCACTGAACACTATTTTGGGTACCCCAGATAAAGAAATCTGGCCACATCACCCCAGTTCTTAAAGATCTCCACCGGCTTTCAGTGAGTGAGCGCACTGACCACTAAATTTGGTCCCTGGCGTACAGCTTGTATAGAAGGCTCTGCGACTGGATATCTTAAAGAACTGATTTCTAAACAATTTTTTCCTTAAAGAACCTGCGCTCTTCAACACAGTACTTACTGAGAGTTCCCAGTGGACCGACACAGAAAGAAGTCATACGGGATGCGCTCTTTTGAAGCTATTGCGCCTAAATTATGAAACAGTTTGCCTCAACCTTTGAGGGACATTGAAAATGATTTTTAGAAAATCAGTTAAGAGTCATTTAAAGACATTTAAAAAAAAAAAAAGATTTTATGGACATCAGAGCGCTGTGAGCGTGCTAAAATAGCATGGTTACAAGCGCTATAAAATTACTCTCATCATCATCATCATTATCATCATAACTATTTAAGAATCCCTGAAAGATTTCTCTGTGTGCTCAACCGAAAAATCACCAGGTTACAGAATAAGAGGACCCAACAAAAAAAAAAAGATAATCTAAAGACATTTTTCAACGGTAAACTCATTTCAAGAATCTGAGAATAAGCCTTTGGCAAAGCAAGACTTTTAAGAAGTAAAAAACAAAAACAAAAACATCTTTTCTTCACAATCAAATATTGCATTGTCAACTGTTTCTTTTTTTTTTTTTTTATTTCCCGCCTGAATGTTCTCTCCACATAATAGGACGCGGTGGCTCAAAAGGGAGGCAACCAGGGACACGGCTTGAATCATCTTGTCAGAAAGTCATAAAACATGCGAATATTGAATTGTTGGCGCGGTGAATGAACGATTTGATTGTAGCGCTGACCAGCGCATTGATTGTGGTGCTGACTGGCGCGTTGAGTGTGGTGCTGACTGGCACGTTGATTGTGGTGCTCTCCAGCGCATCGGGCCCCCCTCCCCCGGACCAACGATCGACAGACGGTGGTAACGGTCCTGCCTGCTGGACCCAAGGCGCGGGCTGTTACGTCAAAAAGGGGGGGGGGTCATCGAGTCCACCGTTCTTGTCTGGTAAGAATGTCACTCAAAGTCCCGGGAGAAAGCTGTTCCAGTTGATGGAGACGCGTCTTCAGTGGAACGCCTCCAATGATATTACCACGCCTCAGAGGCCAGCAGGGGAACGTCTCCAATGATATTACCATGCCTCCGAGGCCAGCAGTGGAACGCCTCCAATGATATTACCATGCCTCAGAGGCCAGCAGTGGAACGCCTCCAATGATATTACCATGCCTCAGAGGCCAGCAGTGGAACGCCTCCAATGATATTACCATGCCTCAGAGGCCAGCAGTGGAATGCCTCCAATGATATTACTATTGCCTCAGGCGCCAGCAGCAGCACGCCTCCAATGATATTACCATGCATCAGAGGCCAGCAGTGGAACGCCTCCAATGATATTACCATGCCTCAGAGGCCAGCAGTGGAACGCCTCCAATGATATTACCATGCCTCAGACGCCAGCAGTGGAACGCCTCCAATGATATTACCATGCCTCATCATGCCTCAGAGGCCAGCAGTAGGACGCCTCCAATGATATTACCATGCCTCAGAGGCCAGCAGTAGGACGTCTCCAATGATATTACCATGCCTCAGAAGCCAGCAGTAGGACGTCTCCAATGATATTACCACACCTCAGACGCCAGCAGTAGGACGCCTCCAATGATATTACCACACCTCAGAGGCCAGCTGCGACTGCAGGTTTACGTATTTCGAACAGTTCAATATACATTGCTACCCGCGATAACGCACCACACTGTAACGCATCCCGCTATAACGCACCACACTGTAACGCACCACACTGTAACGCACCACACTGTAACGCACCACACTGTAACGCACCACACTGTAACGCACCACACTGTAACGCACCACGCTGTAACGCACCACACTGTAACGCACCACACTGTAACGCATCACACTGTAACGCACCACGCTGTAACGCGAATTCGGATACATCGTGGTTCATAGGCATGGTCCCAGAAATTTAATACATTCATTCGCACAATCATTTTTTTTTTTTTTTGAAACTCTTTTTGGAAAAATATGTCAATTGCCTTACAACACAATCACTACTGTACTAAAACTACTCCAGTTTCACCACTACCTAGGTCACTGACCAACAGGGCAGGGCCGGCCCAGCTGACCTACTAGGTTAAAAACAAAATCTGTTGGTTTTTTTGTCCCTAATAACTCAATCCATCACCTATCTTAATAATATCCTTTTTTTTTTAATCCTAAAAGTATTCGCACGGAAGACATTGTAAAATCAAAGTGGCTATTCGCACGGAAGACATTGTAAAATCAAAGTGGCTATTCGCACGGAATACATTGTAAAATCAAAGTGGCTATTCGCACGGAAGACATTGTAAAATCGAAGTGGCTATTCGCACCGAATACATTGTAAAATCCCTCGTTATTGGTTCCAATTATTCATATTTTAGGATTTTCAAATTAAGATACAATAAAAAAATTGTCCTAAAACAATCCCACCCCCCCCCCTTTTCTTTTTTCCACGGCAAAAAATTAAAAAATAATAATTTCAGAAAGGATCAAATTTTTAAAATGTTGATCCATCGTAGAATGAGCGAGAGGTTAACATTGTTGGAAAAATTGGCAACCAAAGGTAGAACAATATCAGAGACCAGTGATAAGTGCACTGAAACAACAATATGAGAGAGGCCACTGAAAGTAAAATGGTAGAACAATGTAAGGGAGGTCAGTGTTAAGACACTGGTAGAACAATATAAGAGATGCAAGTGTTAAGACAATGTTAGAAAAAATATAAGAGATGCCAGTGTTAAGATCATGGTAGAGTAATATCAGAGGCCAGTGATAAGACAATNTATTCGCACGGAAGACATTGTAAAATCAAAGTGGCTATTCGCACGGAAGACATTGTAAAATCAAAGTGGCTATTCGCACGGAATACATTGTAAAATCAAAGTGGCTATTCGCACGGAAGACATTGTAAAATCGAAGTGGCTATTCGCACCGAATACATTGTAAAATCCCTCGTTATTGGTTCCAATTATTCATATTTTAGGATTTTCAAATTAAGAAACAAAAAAAAAATTGTCCTAAAACAATCCCACCCCCCCCCCTTTTTTTTTTTCCACGGCAAAAAATTAAAAAATAATAATTTCAGAAAGGATCAAATTTTTAAAATGTTGATCCATCGTAGAATGAGCGAGAGGTTAACATTGTTGGAAAAATTGGCAACCAAAGGTAGAACAATATCAGAGACCAGTGATAAGTGCACTGAAACAACAATATGAGAGAGGCCACTGAAAGTAAAATGGTAGAACAATGTAAGGGAGGTCAGTGTTAAGACACTGGTAGAACAATATAAGAGATGCAAGTGTTAAGACAATGTTAGAAAAAATATAAGAGATGCCAGTGTTAAGATCATGGTAGAGTAATATCAGAGGCCAGTGATAAGACAATGGTAGAACAATATCCGAGGCAAGTGTTAAGACAATGATAGAACAATATCCGAGGCCAGTGTTAAGACAATGGTAGAATAATATCCGAGGCCAGTGTTAAGACAATGGTAGAACAATATCCGAGGTCAGTGTTAAGACAATGGTAGAACAATATCCGAGGCCAGTGTTAAGACAATGGTTGAACAATATCCAAGGCCAGTGTTAAGACAATGGTAGAACAATATCCAAGGCCAGTGTTAAGACAATGGTAGAACAATATCCGAGGCAAATGTTAAGACAATGGTAGAGCAATATCCGAGGCCAGTGTTAAGACAATGGTTGAACAATATCCGGGGACAAGTGTTAAGACAATGGTAGAACAATATCCGAGGCCAGTGTTAAGACAATGGTAGAACAATATCCAAGGCCAGTGTTAAGACAATGGTAGAACAATATCTGAGGCTAGTGTTAAGACAATGGTAGAACAATATCAGAGGCAAATGTTAAGACAATGGTAGAACAATATCCGAGGCCAGTGTTAAGAGATAGGTTGAACAATATCCGGGGACAAGTGTTAAGACAATGGTAGTACAATATCCGAGACCAGTGTTAAGACAATGTTAGAACTATATCCAAGGTCAGTGTTAAGACAATGGTATAAGAACAATATCCAAGGCCAGTGTTAAGACAATGGTAGAACAATATCCGAGGCAAATGTTAAGACAATGGTAGAACAATATCCAAGGCAAATGTTAAGACAATGGTAGAACAATATCCGAGGCCAGTGTTAAGACAATGGTTGATCAATATCCGGGGACAAGTGTTAAGACAATGGTAGAACAATATCAGATTCCGGTGATAGCACAATGGTATAGCATCTATCAAGTAATGGGAACCAAACTAATGGTTCTAAAATGGTAGAGCCATAGGGACTAGACGGATGTCCGTGTAACGGTTTGAGGATTTCGGAACTCTTTGCTATTACGATACTTTATACATATTACTAACAATAGTCTGACAGAAAAGATACTTTATACATCACACTAAAAATAGTCTGACAGAAAAGATACTTTATACATCACACTAAAAATAGTCTGACAGAAAAGATACTTTATACATCACACTAAAAATAGTCTGACAGAAAAGATACTTTATACATCACACTAAAAATAGTCCGACAGAAAAGATACTTTATACATCACACTAAAAATAGTCTGACAGAAAAGATACTTTATACATCACACTAAAAATAGTCTGACAGAAAAGATACTTTATACATCACACTAAAAATAGTCTGACAGAATCACGACGCCACGTTAAACAACATTCTGGCAATAGGAAACCACGACAATATTTATCTTCCGGAGACAGCTGAATACCAGCGTTGGGGGGGGGGGAGGGTGGGTGGTGGTGGTTTAGTGTGTTGGGAGTGTTAACGGATATTCTAGGATGAGGCATGACGTCGTATGGCACGTGATGATCCTGGGATTACGATGGGATAAGGCATGCAGTCACACGGCTTCGTGAATCATCCCTGGGATGATGAGAAACCCTCCGGTGTGATTCTGTAAAACCTTGTCTGTACGCCACCATCGACCGCTGTACTGCCAGCGTCAGAGGGATGTAAGGGATACACTAGGGCAGCGGTTCTCAACATGTGGGTCGCGGAGTCGCGACCCCTTTGGAGGTCGTTTGACCTTTTACACAGGGATTGCTCGAGCCTTACACAGAAATCGCCTAAGACCATCGGAAATCACACAATTATAAAGTAGCAACGAAAATATTTTTTTTTTAAATACTTTTTTGTGGGGTGTGGGGGTTCACCACAGCATGAGGAGCTGTTTGAAAGAATCGCAGCTTTAGGAAGCTTGCGAAGCTGGGAAAAGGCATGATGTCACACGGACTGTGATGACCTGGGATTATGAGAGACCTTCTAGGTTGATAGCAGACAATCTCTACCTTTTTACCCCCCCCCCCACACACACACACACACAAATTGACCACATAACTCCTCAACATCTGACAGAAAAGATACTTTATACATCACACTAAAAATAGTCTGACAGAAAAGATACTTTATACATCACACTAAAAATAGTCTGACAGAAAAGATACTTTATACATCACACTAAAAATAGTCTGACAGAAAAGATACTTTATACATCACACTAAAAATAGTCTGACAGAAAAGATACTTTATACATCACACTAAAAATAGTCTGACAGAAAAGATACTTTATACATCACACTAAAAATAGTCTGACAGAAAAGATACTTTATACATCACACTAAAAATAGTCTGACAGAAAAGATACTTTATACATCACACTAAAAATAGTCTGACAGAAAAGATACTTTATACATATTACTAAAAATAGTGGGACAGAAAGATTTTGGCTCTTCAACAGATATAAAATCTGAGGTAGATGATGTGGGGGGTTTTGTGACTAAAAATCTAGTGGTTTCCTTAAGTACACATCTGTTGGTTTCCTTAAGTACACATCTGGTGGTTTCCTTAAGTACACATCTGGTGGTTTCCTTAAGTACACATCTGGTGGTTTCCTTAAGTACACATCTGGTGGTTTCCTTAAGTACACATCTGGTGGTTTCCTTAAGTGCACATCTGGTGATTTCCTTAAGTACACATATGGTGATTTCCTTAAGTACACATCTGGTGGTTTCCTTAAGTACACATCTGGTGGTTTCCTTAAGTACACATCTGGTGGTTTCCTTAAGTACACATCTGGTGGTTTCCTTAAGTGCACATCTGGTGGTTTCTTTAAGTAAACATCTGGTGGTTTCCTTAAGTACACATCTGGTGGTTTCCTTAAGTGCACATCTGGTGGTTTCCTTAAGTACACATCTGGTGATTTCCTTAAGTACACATCTGGTGGTTTCCTTAAGTACACATCTGGTGGTTTCCTTAAGTACATATCTGGTGGTTTCCTTAAGTACAAATTTGGGTTTTAATGAAGTACACATATGGGGTTTAGTGAAGTACAAATGTGTTGTTTTTTTAAAGTAAAAATATTGGGTTTAATGAAGTACAATAGGGGGGTTTAATGAAGTACAAATAGAGAGCTTTAGGAAGTACAAATGTGGGGACAATGAAGTAAAAATGTAGTATTTAATGAAGTAAAAATATGGGGTTTGTGAAGTACAAATGTGATTTTTGAAGTAAAAATATGGAGTTTAATGAAGTGCAAATGTGGGGTTTAATGAAGTACAAATATGAAGCTTTGTGAATTACACATGTGGGGCTTTGTGAAGTACAAAAGTGGGGCTTTTTTGAAGTACAAAGTGGGCTTTGTGAAGCACAAAAGGGGGGCTTTGCTTTTTGAAGTACAAATGTGGGGCTTTGTGTAGGACACATCTGTGGCTGATAAGGTTTGAGAACTAAACTCGCCAGCATCGATCACTGCCACCACACGACGCCACGTTAAACAACATTCTGGCAATAGGAAACCACGACAATATTTATCTTCCGGAGACAGCTGAATACCAGCGTTGGGGGGGGGGGAGGGGGGGGGGGGGGGGTTTAGTGTGTTGGGAGGGTTAACGGATATTCTAGGATGAGGCATGACGTCGTATGGCACGTGATGATCCTGGGATTACGATGGGATAAGGCATGCAGTCACACGGCTTCGTGAATCATCCCTGGGATGATGAGAAACCCTCCGGTGTGATTCTGTAAAACCTTGTCTGTACGCCACCATCGACCGCTGTACTGCCAGCGTCAGAGGGATGTAAGGGATACACTAGGGCAGCGGTTCTCAACATGTGGGTCGCGGAGTCGCGACCCCTTTGGAGGTCGTTTGACCTTTTACACAGGGATTGCTCGAGCCTTACACAGAAATCGCCTAAGACCATCGGAAATCACACAATTATAAAGTAGCAACGAAAATATTTTTTTTTTAAATACTTTTTTGTGGGGTGTGGGGGTTCACCACAGCATGAGGAGCTGTTTGAAAGAATCGCAGCTTTAGGAAGCTTGCGAAGCTGGGAAAAGGCATGATGTCACACGGACTGTGATGACCTGGGATTATGAGAGACCTTCTAGGTTGATAGCAGACAATCTCTACCTTTTTACCCCCCCCCCCACACACACACACACACAAATTGACCACATAACTGCTCATTATTCCAGCATGTTTTTTTTTTTTTTTTTTTTTTTTTTTT
>CAXITT010000453.1:0-20856 GCA_964033795.1 Lymnaea stagnalis | reverse complement strand
CTCCTAGTGAAATATAGTTGTCATTTTATTGTTATTTTAAGACTTGGTAGTGGGGGGACGGGTATTTTTTAAATGATAACACAAGGCTCCTAGTGAAATATAGTTGTCATTTTATTGTTATTTTAAGACTTGGTAGTGGGGGGGAGGGGTATTTTTTAAATGATAACACAAGACTGCTAGTGAAATATAGTTGTCATTTTATGGTTATTTTAAGACTTGGTAGTGGGGGGAGGGGGTATTTTTTTAATGATAACACAAGGCTCCTAGTGAAATATAGTTGTCATTTTATTGTTATTTTAAGACTTGGTAGTGGGGGGGAGGGGGTATTTTTTTAAGGCTTTTATTTCTAAACCCAATCGCTTTGTGGTGTTGGCTGCTGTGCCTTTAATTGCTAAAAGAAAATAAGAAAGCCATTTCACAGGTTTTTATCCAACCCTCCCCAGCATCAGGTCATTTCTTTTAGGTTGTGTGTATTTTTTTCTCTCTATTTTTCTTGCGCAACATTTTAAAAAAAAAAATTATTTTTTTTTGTACACCGAAGAAGGCTTTTTGCCGAAACGTCCGGTTGTTTCTTTTCGTCTTTTCTATGCTCTCTCCTTACCTTCTTCTACTTATTTCCTTTTGCTGAACTTGATCGTAGTCGTCTCACCCACCCCACTCCAGCCCCACCCCCCTAAAAAATAAATAAAAACCGAACACAACAAAAACAACAACCAACCAAACAAACAACCAAACAAAAAACCAAACAAACAAACAACCAACCAAACAAACAACCAAACAAAAAACCTAACAAACAAACAACCAAACAAACAAAAAACCAAACAAAAAACCAAACAAACAACCAAACAAACAAACAACCAAACAAACAAACAACCAAACAAACAACAACCAAACAAACTAACAACCAACCAAACAAACAACCAAACAAAAAACCAAACAAAAAAACAACCAACCAAACAAACAACCAAACAAACAACCAAACAAACAACCAAACAAACAAACAACCAAACAAACAAACAACCAAACAAACAAACAACCAAACAAACAAACAACCAAACAAACAAACAAACAAACAACCAAACAAACAAACAACCAAACAAACAACCAAACAAACAAACAACCAAACAAACAAACAACCAAACAAACAAACAACCAACCAAACAACCAAACAAAAAACCAAACAAACAACCAAACAACAAACAACCAAACAAACAAACAACCAAACAAACAAACAACCAAACAAACAAACAACCAAACAAACAAACAACCAAACAAACAAACAACCAAACAAACAAACAACCAAACAAACAAACAACCAACCAAACAAAAACCAAACAAACAAACAACCAACCAAACAAACAACCAAACAAACAACCAAACAAACAAACAACCAAACAAACAAACAACCAAACAAACAAACAACCAACCAAACAAACAACCAAACAAACAAACAACCTAACAAACAAACAACCAACCAAACAAACAACCAAACAAACAAACAACCAACCAAACAAACAACCAAACAAACAACCAACCAAACAAACAAGCAAACAAATAAACAACCAAACAAACAAACAACCAAACAAACAAACAACCAACCAAACAAACAACCAAACAAACAAACAACCAAACAAACAAACAACCAACCAAACAAACAACCAAACAAACAACCAAACAAACAACCAAACAAACAAACAACCAAACAAACAAACAACCAAACAAACAAACAACCAACCAAACAAACAACCAAACAAACGAACAACCAAACAAACAAACAACCAAACAACCAAACCAACCCAACAAACCAACAAACAAACGAACACACCTATAATACTTCATTTACTGAATGTCTGTTAGTTTCTTGGTCAATAGTTAAACATTTATTTAAGTTAGTCACCTGCCAAATTCTTATGTGACGGCCTTCGTTTCTAAACAGACAGAGTTATCCATGTTGTGATCTGTTCGCACTTTGGTGAGAGAGCCACATTGTCGTCTGGGAACGCTTACGTGAGAGAGCCACATTGTGATCGGGAACGCTTAAGTGAGAGAGCCACAATGTCAAATGGAAACACTTAAGTGAGAGAGCCAAATTGTGATCTGGGAGCGCTTTAAGTGAGAGAGCCACATTGTGATATGGGAGCGCTTAAGTGAGAGAGCCACAATGTAAAATGGAAACACTTAAGTGAGAGAGCCAAATTGTGATCTGGGAACACTTGAGTGAGAGAGCCACATTGTGATCTGGGAGCGCTTAAGTGAGAGAGCCACATTGTGATCTGGGAGCGCTTAAGTGAGAGAGCCACAATGTCAAATGGAAACACGTAAGTGAGAGAGCCACATTGTGATCTGGGAGCGCTTAAGTGAGAGAGCCACATTGTGATCTGGGAGCGCTTAAGTGAGAGAGCCACAATGTCAAATGGAAACACTTAAGTGAGAGAGCCAAATTGTGATCTGGGAACACTTGAGTAAGAGAGCCACATTGTGATCTGGGGGCGCTTAAGTGAGAGAGCCACATTGTGATCTGGGAGCGCTTAAGTGAGAGAGCCACAATGTCAAATGGAAACACGTAAGTGAGAGAGCCAAATTGTGATCTGGGAACACTTGAGTGAGAGAGCCACATTGTGATCTGGGAGCGCTTAAGTGAGAGAGCCACATTGTGATCTGGGAGCGCTTAAGTGAGAGAGCCACAATGTCAAATGGAAACACGTAAGTGAGAGAGCCACATTGTGATCTGGGAGCGCTTAAGTGAGAGAGCCACATTGTGATCTGGGAGCGCTTAAGTGAGAGAGCCACAATGTCAAATGGAAACACGTAAGTGAGAGAGCCAAATTGTGATCTGGGAACACTTGAGTAAGAGAGCCACATTGTGTTCTGGGGGCGCTTAAGTGAGAGAGCCACATTGTGATCTGGGAGCGCTTAAGTGAGAGAGCCACAATGTCAAATGGAAACACGTAAGTGAGAGAGCCACATTGTGATCTGGGAGCGCTTAAGTGAGAGAGCCACATTGTGATCTGGGAGCGCTTAAGTGAGAGAGCCACAATGTCAAATGGAAACACGTAAGTGAGAGAGCCAAATTGTGATCTGGGAACACTTGAGTAAGAGAGCCACATTGTGTTCTGGGGGCGCTTAAGTGAGAGAGCCACATTGTGATCTGGGAGCGCTTAAGTGAGAGAGCCACAATGTCAAATGGAAACACGTAAGTGAGAGAGCCACATTGTGATCTGGGAGCGCTTAAGTGAGAGAGCCACATTGTGATCTGGGAGCGCTTAAGTGAGAGAGCCACAATGTCAAATGGAAACACTTAAGTGAGAGAGCCACATTGTGATCTGGGAGCGCTTAAGTGAGAGAGCCACATTGTGATCTGGGAGCGCTTAAGTGAGAGAGCCACATTGTGATCTATGGAACATTTAAGTTTTTACTTTCAAATAATTTGTTATTTCTTGTTTTGTGTTATCTGCTGAAGAAGGCATTTGGCCGAATTTCCTTTTAATTGTTCAGTTTTTGTTGTTGTTTTTTTTGTTTTTTTTGTTGTTGTTTTTTTCAAGGCTAAACATGTCTTGTTCCAGTATTTATTTAAATATATGATATCGTTCAGCAACTCAGTGGCAACTGGTGCTCTTGGTTCTTTGTTGTAACATGTTAAGAGCCACTGCCCTTCCTTAACCCGCGACTTTTCGCTTTCTCCATTTTCCCCTTCCATTATTTCATCTCCCACAATCCCTTCCAGTTTAATCCTATTATTCTCTTTTTCAATTATTTCGCCAATGTTTTTATCCGATTTCGGCTTTTTCCTGTCACCATCAACAGACAAACTACGCAACTTCCGGTCTTGGTTGCCGACCAACGGGCGAGCAGAAGGTGAGAAATGCTAAACCTTCCAGATTGAATCAAGGCCGGACTTCTGTAGGGTGACAACTGGGGGAGAACTAATCTTCAGGATATGCAGGATCCTCGCACAGTTTAACACAAGGGCATTCGGGGAGAGGTCCTCATATAGTGCCGATGTTGTCGGACTTGAGTCAGGGATGTTCACATAGTGGACAGGGAAAGATGAAATTCAGGGGTTCTCAAAAGTAATCAAACAAAGACATAGTGTCAGCGATTATCATGTTGGCCACGTAAAGATGAAATTCGGGGATCACACAAAGATATCATGTCAGCGATTCTCACATGGTGTCCACGCAAAGATTAAATTCGGGGATCCTCGAATAGTAGCCACACAATTATGTGTGACTGCCATCGTTAAATGTAAAATGTTGCGTTCGAGAATCATGTGTGTGGTGCACATACAGCAGAGTCATAAACTCAAATCATAAAACTATTGTATAGTTTCTATTATGACGCAACATTCATCTCTCCTCTGGCCATGGGCGCCCGCAGGTAGGGGCAAGGTGGGGCACTTGCCCCCCCCCCTGGCTTGATGGATAAAAAAATTTTTAGACAAAAATAAACAGAAAATGTATTAAAGTAAAGAGAAAATAAAGAGAAAGTAACTAAGCTCATGTCCTGTCCGTTCGTTCACCATCCAAATACGCTACAGTAAATTAAAACTATATTAAAACTAACGTAACTAAGCTAATGTCATGTCCGTTCGTTCACCAACCAAATACCCTACAGTAAATTAAAACTATATTAAAACATTACTAAAAAATTTTTGCCCCCCCCCCCTGGAAAGTTTATCGATTTTTTTGCCCCCCCCCCCCTAGAAAGTTTTCTGCGGGCGCCCATGCCTCTGGCTTTTAATTGTCCAAACAATACTGGTGATCTTCGTCGACATTCCAAATTAATGAAGATACCGAGTGCTACGGTTGAACACTTTCATTGTATTTGTTGTTTAGGAAGGAATAAAATAAAATGTCTATGTTAAAGAAATTATCCCGTCATGAAATGGAGGATAATTCCAATGTTGCAAATGGTGCACGCATTACGTCTGCATGTCCAATAGCTGTCCCATTCCCTCCATAAGGGGAGGTTGGGGGGCGTCCATAGAGTACGTCACGCTCCGGATGGGTGGAAGATAGGTAACGGGGGGGGGGGGGGAAATCTAAGAAAGTGGGACTGTTTGTGACATGGAAAGAGTGATTGGGGGGGGGGAATATTGTGTGACGTCACACATTTTTTTTTTTTAATAACATACAGTCAAAACCTGACATTGACAGTGATGTTGAACTTTCTGTTGTGATGGATGTAATGTGACAGAAGATGTCACTCTTTAGAAATGTAATACTAAAAAGTGTTTCAGATCAAATTTAATTAGTTGTTAATTTCTGAATAATTTCATTGGAAGGTGTCACGCATGTTAAAGCGGGGGGTGGGGGGGGGGGCTGAGAGCTGTGACAGATTGTGACATGAGGGAGAAGGGGGTAAAAAAAAAATGGTCCAGAAATAGCGTGACGTACTTTATGGACGGCCCCCATACGGAAGATGATTTTTTTGTTTCTTCTGGTCTCCACTTCCGGCTGTAACACACACTCAATGTTCTCATGTAGTGCTCGCGTTGTGCTGCTTACACTTACAGAATTGTTACCAGCAAACATTCAAGCAAAACCAGGCCTTCTTTTTATTGTATTTAAAATCCAAAGCTGTTAACATAATGCACATTCACACCAAACACAATCATCGAAGTTCTAATCCATAACGAAATCAGGAACGTCCTTTTTGGTAGGGAAGTATGGGGCATTTGCCCTCCCCCCACCCCCACCCCCCACCCCCAAATTTACAGGTATTTTTTAAATTGCTATGAACTGTGGCGCCTAAAGTAACAAACAACTTAACAAGCCGACCAAGTTTTGATTTTTTTTGCCCCCCCCTCTCCCTTTTTTGAAAAAAAAACTCCTGAAATGACGGCCCTGAACGTAATGCACCAACTCAGATGAAATATGTCAACGTCGACAGGGTTGGAGGGGGAGGAGGGGGCATTCTCAAGGCTGACTTCACACGAAGGGCAGTGAAACTGGGTAAGAGGGTGTGGCAATATGTGGACGGGTGTGGCACTGTGTGGACGGGTGTGGCACTGTGTGGACGGGTGTGGCGAGGAATCCATTAAAGTAAAAAAAAGCCATCACTATTTCAACACGCCACGGCGTGGAACATCCGCCACGCGTGCATAACTGATGAGTGGACATTCAAGTTTCGTCTACACTCCATTCGAATCGCTTGGCTTCATTGAGAGGTCATCAAAACACTTTTGTAAAGTCTTTCTTTGGCTTCATTGAGGTCCCATCTGTACTTCTGTAAAGTCTTCTTTTACTTCATTGAGGGCCCGTCTACACTTCTGTAAAGTCTTCTTTTACTTCATTGAGGGCCCGTCTACACTTCTGTAAAGTCTTCTTTTACTTCATTGAGGGCCCGTCTACACTTCTGTAAAGTCTTCTTTTACTTCATTGAGGGCCCGTCTACACTTCTGTAAAGTCTTCTTTTACTTCATTGAGGGCCCGTCTACACTTCTGTAAAGTCTTCTTTTACTTCATTGAGGGCCCGTCTACACTTCTGTAAAGTCTTCTTTTACTTCATTGAGGGTCCGTCTACACTTCTATAAAGTCTTCTTTTACTTCATTGAGGGCCCATCTGCACTTCTGTAAAGTCTTCTTTTACTTCATTGAGGGCACGTCTACACTTCTGTAAAGTCTTCTTTTACTTCATTGAGGGTCCGTCTACACTTCTGTAAAGTCTTCTTTTACTTCATTGAGGGTCCGTCTACACTTCTATAAAGTCTTCTTTTACTTCATTGAGGGCCCATCTGCACTTCTGTAAAGTCTTCTTTTACTTCATTGAGGGTCCGTCTACACTTCTATAAAGTCTTCTTTTACTTCATTGAGGACCCATCTAATCTTCTGTAAAAACTTCTTTACTTCATTGAGGACCCGTCTACACTTCTGTAAAGTCTTCTTTACTTCATTGAGGACCCGTCTACACTTCTGTAAAGTCTTCTTTACTTCATTGAGGACCCGTCTACACTTCTGTAAAGTCTTCTTTTACTTCATTGAGGGCCCGTCTAATCTTCTGTAAAGTCTTCTTTTACTTCATTGAGGGCCCATCTGAACTTCTGTAAAGTCTTCTTTGACTTCATTGAGGACCCATCTACACTTCTGTAAAGTCTTCTTTACTTCATTGAGGACCCATCTAATCTTCTGTAAAGTCTTCTTTTAATTCATTGAGGACCCGTCTAATCTTCTGTAAAGTCTTCTTTTACTTCTTTGAGGACCCATCTGCACTTCTGTAAAGTCTTCTTTTACTTCATTGAGGGCCCATCTACACTTCTGTAAAGTCTTCTTTACTTCCTTGAGGACCCGTCTACACTTCTGTAAAGTCTTCTTTTACTTCATTGAGGACCCGTCTACACTTCTGTAAAGTCTTCTTTTACTTCATTGAGGACCCGTCTAATCTTCTGTAAAGTCTTCTTTTACTTCATTGAGGGCCCGTCTACACTTCTGTAAAGTCTTCTTTTACTTCATTGAGGGCCCGTCTACACTTCTGTAAAGTCTTCTTTTACTTCATTGAGGGCCCGTCTACACTTCTGTAAAGTCTTCTTTTACTTCATTGAGGGCCCGTCTACACTTCTGTAAAGTCTTCTTTTACTTCATTGAGGGCCCGTCTACACTTCTGTAAAGTCTTCTTTTACTTCATTGAGGGCCCGTCTACACTTCTGTAAAGTCTTCTTTTACTTCATTGAGGGCCCGTCTACACTTCTGTAAAGTCTTCTTTTACTTCATTGAGGGCCCGTCTACACTTCTGTAAAGTCTTCTTTTACTTCATTGAGGGCCCGTCTACACTTCTGTAAAGTCTTCTTTTACTTCATTGAGGGCCCGTCTACACTTCTGTAAAGTCTTCTTTTACTTCATTGAGGGCCCGTCTACACTTCTGTAAAGTCTTCTTTTACTTCATTGAGGGCCCGTCTACACTTCTGTAAAGTCTTCTTTTACTTCATTGAGGGCCCGTCTACACTTCTGTAAAGTCTTCTTTTACTTCATTGAGGGCCCGTCTACACTTCTGTAAAGTCTTCTTTTACTTCATTGAGGGCCCGTCTACACTTCTGTAAAGTCTTCTTTTACTTCATTGAGGGCCCGTCTACACTTCTGTAAAGTCTTCTTTTACTTCATTGAGGGCCCGTCTACACTTCTGTAAAGTCTTCTTTTACTTCATTGAGGGCCCGTCTACACTTCTGTAAAGTCTTCTTTTACTTCATTGAGGGCCCGTCTACACTTCTGTAAAGTCTTCTTTTACTTCATTGAGGGCCCGTCTACACTTCTGTAAAGTCTTCTTTTACTTCATTGAGGGCCCGTCTACACTTCTGTAAAGTCTTCTTTTACTTCATTGAGGACCCATCTACACTTCTATAAAGTCTTCTTTTACTTCATTGAGGGTCCGTCTACACTTCTGTAAAGTCTTCTTTTACTTCATTGAGGACCCATCTACACTTCTGTAAAGTCTTCTATTACTTCATTGAGGACCCATCCACACTTCTATAAAATCTTCTTTTACTTCATTGAGGGTCCGTCTACACTTCTGTAAAGTCTTCTTTTACTTCATTGAGGGCCCATCTACACTTTTGTAAAGTCTTCTTTTACTTCATTGAGGGTCCGTCTACACTTCTATAAAGTCTTCTTTTACTTCATTGAGGGCCCGTCTACACTTCTGTAAAGTCTTCTTTTACTTCATTGAGGGCCCATCTGCACTTCTGTAAAGTCTTCTTTTACTTCATTGAGGGCCCGTCTACACTTTTGTAAAGTCTTCTTTTACTTCATTGAGGGCCCGTCTACACTTTTGTAAAGTCTTCTTTTACTTCATTGAGGACCCGTCTACACTTCTGTAAAGTCTTTCTTTACTTCATTGAGGGTCCGTCTACACTTCTATAAAGTCTTCTTTTACTTCATTGAGGGCCCGTCTACACTTCTGTAAAGTCTTTCTTTGGCTTCATTGAGGACCCGTCTACACTTTTGTAAAGTCTTCTTTTACTTCATTGAGGGTCCGTCTACACTTCTGTAAAGTCTTCTTTTACGTCATTGAGGGCCCATCTACACTTTTGTAAAGTCTTCTATTACTTCATTGAGGACCCATCTACATTTCTATAAAGTCTCCTTTTACTTCATTGAGGGTCCGTCTACACTTCTGTAAAGTCTTCTATTACTTCATTGAGGACCCATCTACACTTCTATAAAGTCTTCTTTTACTTCATTGAAGGTCCGTCTACACTTCTGTAAAGTCTTCTTTTACTTCATTGAGGGTCCGTCTACACTTCTGTAAAGTCTTCTATTACTTCATTGAGGACCCATCTACACTTCTATAAAGTCTTCTTTTACTTCATTGAAGGTCCGTCTACACTTCTGTAAAGTCTTCTTTTACTTCATTGAGGACCGGTCTACACTTCTGTAAAGTCTTCTTTTACTTCATTGAGGGCCCATCTACACTTCTGTAAAGTCTTCTTTTACTTCATTGAGGACCCGTCTACACTTCTGTAAAGTCTTCTTTTACTTCATTGAGGACCCATCTACACTTCTATAAAGTCTTCTTTTACTTCATTGAGGACCCATCTACACTTCTGTAAAGTCTTCTTTTACTTCATTGAGGGCCCATCTGCACTTCTATAAAGTCTTCTTTTACTTCATTGAGGGTCCGTCTACACTTCTGTAAATTCTTCTTTTAATTCATTGAGGACCCGTCTAATCTTCTGTAAAGTCTTCTTTTACTTCATTGAAGGTCCGTCTACACTTCTGTAAAGTCTTCTTTTACTTCATTGAGGACCCGTCTACACTTCTGTAAAGTCTTCTTTTACTTCATTGAGGGCCCATCTACACTTCTGTAAAGTCTTCTTTACTTCATTGAGGACCCATCTAATCTTCTGCAAAGTCTTCTTTTACTTCATTGAGGGCCCGTCTAATCTTCTGTAAAGTCTTCTTTTACTTCATTGAGGACCCATCTGCACTTCTGTAAAGTCTTCTTTTACTTCATTGAGGGCCCATCTACACTTCTGTAAAGTCTTCTTTACTTCATTGAGGGCCCATCTACACTTCTGTAAAGTCTTCTTTACTTCATTGAGGACCCGTCAACACTTCTGTAAAGTCTTCTTTTACTTCATTGAGGACCCGTCTACACTTCTGTAAAGTCTTCTTTTACTTCATTGAGGACCCGTCTAATCTTCTGTAAAGTCTTCTTTTACTTCATTGAGGACCCGTCTACACTTCTGTAAAGTCTTCTTTTACTTCATTGAGGGCCCGTCTACACTTCTGTAAAGTCTTCTTTTACTTCATTGAGGGCCCGTCTACACTTCTGTAAAGTCTTCTTTTACTTCATTGAGGGCCCGTCTACACTTCTGTAAAGTCTTCTTTTACTTCATTGAGGGCCCGTCTACACTTCTGTAAAGTCTTCTTTTACTTCATTGAGGGCCCGTCTACACTTCTGTAAAGTCTTCTTTTACTTCATTGAGGGCCCGTCTACACTTCTGTAAAGTCTTCTTTTACTTCATTGAGGGCCCGTCTACACTTCTGTAAAGTCTTCTTTTACTTCATTGAGGGCCCGTCTACACTTCTGTAAAGTCTTCTTTTACTTCATTGAGGGCCCGTCTACACTTCTGTAAAGTCTTCTTTTACTTCATTGAGGGCCCGTCTACACTTCTGTAAAGTCTTCTTTTACTTCATTGAGGGCCCGTCTACACTTCTGTAAAGTCTTCTTTTACTTCATTGAGGGCCCGTCTACACTTCTGTAAAGTCTTCTTTTACTTCATTGAGGGCCCGTCTACACTTCTGTAAAGTCTTCTTTTACTTCATTGAGGGCCCGTCTACACTTCTGTAAAGTCTTCTTTTACTTCATTGAGGGCCCGTCTACACTTCTGTAAAGTCTTCTTTTACTTCATTGAGGGCCCGTCTACACTTCTGTAAAGTCTTCTTTTACTTCATTGAGGACCCGTCTAATCTTCTGTAAAGTCTTCTTTTACTTCATTGAGGACCCGTCTACACTTCTGTAAAGTCTTCTTTTACTTCATTGAGGACCCATCTAATCTTCTGTAAAGTCTTCTTTACTTCATTGAGGACCCGTCTACACTTCTGTAAAGTCTTCTTTGACTTCATTGAGGACCCGTCTACACTTCTGTAAAGTCTTCTTTACTTCATTGAGGGCCCGTCTACACTTCTGTAAAGTCTTCTTTTACTTCATTGAGGACCCATCTAATCTTCTGTAAAGTCTTCTTTTACTTCATTGAGTGCCCGTCTACACTTCTGTAAAGTCTTCTTTACTTCATTGAGGACCCGTCTACACTTCTGTAAAGTCTACTTTTACTTCATTGAGGGCCCGTCTAATCTTCTGTAAAGTCTTCTTTTACTTCATTGAGGGCCCATCTGCACTTCTGTAAAGTCTTCTTTGACTTCATTGAGGACCTGTCTACACTTCTGTAAATTCTTCTTTACTTCATTGAGGACCCGTCTACACTTCTGTAAAGTCTTCTATTACTTCATTGAGGACCCATCTACACTTCTATAAAGTCTTCTTTTACTTCATTGAGGACCCATCTGCACTTCTGTAAAGTCTTCTATTACTTCATTGAGGGCCCATTTACACTTCTGTAAAGTCTTCTTTTACTTCATTGAGGGCCCATCTGCACTTCTGTAAAGTCTTCTTTTACTATATTGAGGGCCCATCTGCACTTCTGTAAAGTCTTCTTTGACTTCATTGAGGGCCCATCTACACTTCTGTAAAGTCTTCTTTACTTCATTGAGGACCCGTCTACACTTCTGTAAAGTCTTCTATTACTTCATTGAGGACCCATCTACACTTCTATAAAGTCTTCTTTTACTTCATTGAGGGCCCGTCTGCACTTCTGTAAAGTCTTCTTTTACTTCATTGAGGGCCCGTCTACACTTTTGTAAAGTCTTCTTTTACTTCATTGAGGGCCCATCTACACTTCTGTAAAGTCTTCTTTTACTTCATTGAGGGCCCGTCTACACTTTTGTAAAGTCTTCTTTTACTTCATTGAGGGTCCTTCTACACTTTTGTAAAGTCTTCTTTTACTTCATTGAGGGCCCGTCTACACTTCTGTAAAGTCTTCTTTTACTTCATTGAGGGCCCATCTGCACTTCTGTAAAGTCTTCTTTTACTTCATTGAGGGCCCGTCTACACTTTTGTAAAGTCTTCTTTTACTTCATTGAGGGCCCGTCTACACTTTTGTAAAGTCTTCTTTTACTTCATTGAGGGCCCATCTACACTTTTGTAAAGTCTTCTTTTACTTCATTGAGGGTCCGTCTACACTTCTGTAAAGTCTTTCTTTACTTCATTGAGGGTCCGTCTACACTTCTGTAAAGTCTTCTTCTACTTCATTGAGGGCCCGTCTACACTTCTGTAAAGTCTTTCTTTGGCTTCATTGAGGACCCATCTACACTTCTGTAAAGTCTTCTATTACTTCATTGAGGACCCATCTACACTTCTATAAAGTCTTCTTTTACTTCATTGAGGGTCCGTCTACACTTCTGTAAAGTCTTCTATTACTTCATTGAGGACCCATCTACACTTCTATAAAGTCTTCTTTTACTTCATTGAGGGCCCGTCTACACTTCTGTAAAGTCTTCTTTTACTTCATTGAGGGCCCGTCTACACTTCTGTAAAGTCTTCTTTTACTTCATTGAGGGCCCGTCTACACTTCTGTAAAGTCTTCTTTTACTTCATTGAGGGCCCGTCTACACTTCTGTAAAGTCTTCTTTTACTTCATTGAGGGCCCGTCTACACTTCTGTAAAGTCTTCTTTTACTTCATTGAGGGCCCGTCTACACTTCTGTAAAGTCTTCTTTTACTTCATTGAGGGCCCGTCTACACTTCTGTAAAGTCTTCTTTTACTTCATTGAGGGCCCGTCTACACTTCTGTAAAGTCTTCTTTTACTTCATTGAGGGCCCGTCTACACTTCTGTAAAGTCTTCTTTTACTTCATTGAGGGCCCGTCTACACTTCTGTAAAGTCTTCTTTTACTTCATTGAGGGCCCGTCTACACTTCTGTAAAGTCTTCTTTTACTTCATTGAGGGCCCGTCTACACTTCTGTAAAGTCTTCTTTTACTTCATTGAGGGCCCGTCTACACTTCTGTAAAGTCTTCTTTTACTTCATTGAGGGCCCGTCTACACTTCTGTAAAGTCTTCTTTTACTTCATTGAGGGCCCGTCTACACTTCTGTAAAGTCTTCTTTTACTTCATTGAGGGCCCGTCTACACTTCTGTAAAGTCTTCTTTTACTTCATTGAGGGCCCGTCTACACTTCTGTAAAGTCTTCTTTTACTTCATTGAGGGCCCGTCTACACTTCTGTAAAGTCTTCTTTTACTTCATTGAGGGCCCGTCTACACTTCTGTAAAGTCTTCTTTTACTTCATTGAGGGCCCGTCTACACTTCTGTAAAGTCTTCTTTTACTTCATTGAGGGCCCGTCTACACTTCTGTAAAGTCTTCTTTTACTTCATTGAGGGCCCGTCTACACTTCTGTAAAGTCTTCTTTTACTTCATTGAGGGTCCGTCTACACTTCTGTAAAGTCTTCTTTTAATTCATTGAGGGCCCATCTAAACTTCTGTAAAGTCTTCTTTTACTTCATTGAGGGCCCGTCTACACTTCTGTAAAGTCTTCTTTTACTTCATTGAGGGCCCATCTGCACTTCTGTAAAGTCTTCTTTTACTTCATTGAGGGCCCATCTACACTTCTGTAAAGTCTTCTTTTACTTCATTGAGGACCCGTCTACACTTCTGTAAAGTCTTCTTTACTTCATTGAGGACCCGTCTACACTTCGATAAAGTCTTCTATTACTTCATTGAGGACCCGTCTACACTTCTGTAAAGTCTTCTTTACTTCATTGAGGACCCGTCTACACTTCTGTAAAGTCTTCTTTTACTTCATTGAATACCCGTCTACACTTCTGTAAAGTCTTCTTTACTTCATTGAGGACCCGTCTACACTTCTGTAAAGTCTTCTATTTCTTCATTGAGGACCCATCTACACTTCTGTAAAGTCTTCTTTTACTTCATTGAGGGCCCATCTGTACTTCTGTAAAGTCTTCTTTTACTTCATTGAGGGCCCAACTGCACTTCTGTAAAGTCTTCTTTTACTTCATTGAGGGTCCGTCTACACTTCTGTAAAGTCTTCTTTTATTTCATTGAGGGCCCATCTGCACTTCTGTAAAGTCTTCTTTTACTTCATTGAGGGTCCGTCTACACTTCTGTAAAGTCTTCTTTTACTTCATTGAGGGTCCGTCTACACTTCTGTAAAGTCTTCTTTTACTTCATTGAGGGCCCATCTGCACTTCTGTAAAGTCTTCTTTTACTTCATTGAGGGCCCATCTGCACTTCTGTAAAGTCTTCTTTTACTTCATTGAGGGTCCGTCTACACTTCTGTAAAGTCTTCTTTTACTTCATTGAGGGTCCGTCTACACTTCTGTAAAGTCTTCTTTTACTTCATTGAGGGTCCGTCTACACTTCTGTAAAGTCTTCTTTTACTTCATTGAGGGCCCATCTGCACTTCTGTAAAGTCTTCTTTTACTTCATTGAGGGCCCATCTGCACTTCTGTAAAGTATTCTTTTACTTCATTGAGGGTCCGTCTACACTTCTGTAAAGTCTTTGTTTACTTCATTGAGGGCCCGTCTACACTTCTGTAAAGTCTTCTTTTACTTCATTGAGGGCCCATCTGCACTTCTGTAAAGTCTTCTTTTACTTCATTGAGGGCCCATCTGCACTTCTGTAAAGTCTTCTTTTACTTCATTGAGGGCCCGTCTACACTTCTGTAAAGTCTTCTTTTACTTCATTGAGGGTCCGTCTACACTTCTGTAAAGTCTTCTTTTACTTCATTGAGGGCCCATCTACACTTCTGTAAAGGCTTCTTTTACTTCATTGAGGGCCCATCTGCACTTCTGTAAAGTCTTCTTTGACTTCATTGAGGACCCGTCTACACTTCTGTAAAGTCTTCTTTTACTTCATTGAGGACCCGTCTACACTTCTGTAAAGTCTTCTTTACTTCATTGAGGGCCCGTCTACACTTCTGTAAAGTCTTCTTTACTTCATTGAGGGTACGTCTACACTTCTGTAAAGTCTTCTTTTACTTCATTGAGGGTCCGTCTACACTTCTGTAAAGTCTTCTTTTACTTCATTGAGGGCCCATCTGCACTTCTGTAAAGTCTTCTTTTACTTCATTGAGGGTCCGTCTACACTTCTGTAAAGTCTTCTTTTACTTCATTGAGGGCCCGTCTACACTTCTGTAAAGTCTTCTTTTACTTCATTGAGGGCCCGTCTACACTTCTGTAAAGTCTTCTTTTACTTCATTGAGGGCCCGTCTACACTTCTGTAAAGTCTTCTTTTACTTCATTGAGGGCCCGTCTACACTTCTGTAAAGTCTTCTTTTACTTCATTGAGGGCCCGTCTACACTTCTGTAAAGTCTTCTTTTACTTCATTGAGGGCCCGTCTACACTTCTGTAAAGTCTTCTTTTACTTCATTGAGGGCCCGTCTACACTTCTGTAAAGTCTTCTTTTACTTCATTGAGGGCCCGTCTACACTTCTGTAAAGTCTTCTTTTACTTCATTGAGGGCCCGTCTACACTTCTGTAAAGTCTTCTTTTACTTCATTGAGGGCCCGTCTACACTTCTGTAAAGTCTTCTTTTACTTCATTGAGGGCCCGTCTACACTTCTGTAAAGTCTTCTTTTACTTCATTGAGGGCCCGTCTACACTTCTGTAAAGTCTTCTTTTACTTCATTGAGGGCCCGTCTACACTTCTGTAAAGTCTTCTTTTACTTCATTGAGGGCCCATCTACACTTCTGTAAAGTCTTCTTTTACTTCATTGAGGGTCCATCTGCACTTCTGTAAAGTCTTCTTTTACTTCATTGAGGGTCCATCTGCACTTCTGTAAAGTCTTCTTTTACTTCATTGAGGGTCCATCTGCACTTCTGTAAAGTCTTCTTTACTTCATTGAGGACCCATCTACACTTCTGTAAAGTCTTCTTTTACTTCATTGAGGGTCCGTCTACACTTCTGTAAAGTCTTCTTTGACTTCATTGAGGGCCCATCTGCACTTCTGTAAAGTCTTCTTTTACTTCATTGAGGGTCCATCTGCACTTCTGTAAAGTCTTCTTTGACTTCATTGAGGGTCCATCTGCACTTCTGTAAAGTCTTCTTTTACTTCATTGAGGGTCCATCTGCTCTTCTGTAAAGTCTTCTTTTACTTCATTGAGGGTCCATCTGCACTTCTGTAAAGTCTTCTTTTACTTCATTGAGGGTCCATCTGCACTTCTGTAAATTCTTCTTTACTTCATTGAGGACCCATCTACACTTCTGTAAAGTCTTCTTTTACTTCATTGAGGGCCCGTCTACACTTCTGTAAAGTCTTCTTTGACTTCATTGAGGGCCCATCTGCACTTCTGTAAAGTCTTCTTTTACTTCATTGAGGGTCCATCTGCACTTCTGTAAAGTCTTCTTTTACTTCATTGAGGGTCCGTCTACACTTCTGTAAAGTCTTCTTTTACTTCATTGAGGGTCCATCTGCACTTCTGTAAAGTCTTCTTTTACTTCATTGAGGGTCCATCTGCACTTCTGTAAAGTCTTCTTTTACTTCATTGAGGACCCGTCTACACTTCTGTAAAGTCTTCTTTTACTTCATTGAGGGTCCATCTGCACTTCTGTAAAGTCTTCTTTTACTTCATTGAGGGTCCGTCTACACTTCTGTAAAGTCTTCTTTGACTTCATTGAGGGCCCATCTACACTTCTGTAAAGTCTTCTTTGACTTCATTGAGGGCCCATCTGCACTTCTGTAAAGTCTTCTTTTACTTCATTGAGGGTCCATCTGCACTTCTGTAAAGTCTTCTTTACTTCATTGAGGACCCATCTACACTTCTGTAAAGTCTTCTTTTACTTCATTGAGGACCCGTCTACACTTCTGTAAAGTCTTCTTTTACTTCATTGAGGGCCCATCTGCACTTCTGTAAAGTCTTCTATTACTTCATTGAGGGCCCATCTGCACTTCTGTAAAGTCTTCTATTACTTCATTGAGGGCCCATCTGCACTTCTGCAAAGTCTTCTTTTACTTCATTGAGGGCCCATCTACACTTCTGTAAAGTCTTCTTTGACTTCATTGAGGGCCCATCTGCACTTCTGTAAAGTCTTCTTTACTTCATTGAGGACCCATCTACACTTCTGTAAAGTCTTCTTTTACTTCATTGAGGACCCGTCTACACTTCTGTAAAGTCTTCTTTTACTTCATTGAGGGCCCATCTGCACTTCTGTAAAGTCTTCTATTACTTCATTGAGGGCCCATCTGCACTTCTGTAAAGTCTTCTATTACTTCATTGAGGGCCCATCTGCACTTCTGCAAAGTCTTCTTTTACTTCATTGAGGGCCCATCTGCACTTCTGTAAAGTCTTCTATTACTTCATTGAGGGCCCATCTGCACTTCTGTAAAGTCTTCTATTACTTCATTGAGGGCCCATCTGCACTTCTGCAAAGTCTTCTTTTACTTCATTGAGGGCCCATCTGCACTTCTGTAAAGTTTTTCTTTGGCTTCATTGAGGTCACAACTACACTTCAGCACAATCTGTCTTAAATGTATTTTAAGACATGTTTACTTATTTGTATACTTCTCTTTGGTCTAAACTCGTCTTTGATTTTTTTTTTTTTTTAAAGTATCCTTTAAAAAGTTTCTCAGAGTATTTGTGATTAGAATGTTGACCTCACACTGACGCAACAACCTGCCTCCGCTGCCGGTGGAGAAACGATTCGTCTGGGAAGACCGTGTTCCTGTATCTGAAATCAAATAAGGTCACATTCAAGAAACTTCAATTGCATTTACGTAAAATGTATGTACACAAATTTTGTAAATGAATGAAAATAATGTAATTAAAACTTTATTATTATTTTTTTTTTTAAAGTGAGCCAACATTTTAATGACAGGCTTGTTGTCTACTGTTTGCTGGAGGGCATTAGAATATCTGGTTGTTCTGTAAAATTTGAATTTGAATCAAGAGGCCGCACTTGATTTTGAAGGCCTAGAAGGCCGTGTGCGGTTTTATTTATGACCCACAGGTTCCACACCCCTGGGTTACCGTATCAGGAAAATTTGTTCGAAAGAAATTTCGTCGACGGTAAATTGATCGACGATAATTGGATCGAACAGAAATTCGGTAGAAACTTTCTTTCGATCAAATCTCCGGTAACCCTGGGTTACACACTCACACAAAAAAAATATGTATATTAGATTGGACCACCGGGTTAGAGAGTATCGAGCAGCCTCGATGTGGTACAAACGTTGTTTATTTCAAATTAGACTACCGGGTTAGAGAGTATCGAGCAGCCTCGCTGTGGTACAAACGTTGTTTATTTCAAATTAGACTACCGGGTTAGAGAGTATCGAGCAGCCTCGCTGTGGTACAAACGTTGTTTATTTCAAATTAGACTACCGGGTTAGAGAGTATCGAGCAGCCTCGCTGTGGTACAAACGTTGTTTATTTCAAATTAGACTACCGGGTTAGAGAGTATCGAGCAGCCTCGCTGTGGTACAAACGTTGTTTATTTCAAATTAGACTACCGGGTTAGAGAGTATCGAGCAGCCTCGATGTGGTACAAACGTTGTTTATTTCAAATTAGACTACCGGGTTAGAGAGTATCGAGCAGCCTCGCTGTGGTACAAACGTTGTTTATTTCAAATTAGACTACCGGGTTAGAGAGTATCGAGCAGCCTCGCTGTGTTACAAACGTTGTTTAGATACGGCCGGTGTGTGGGGCATCGGTAAACACGTGACGGAGACACCGCAAATAATGGTTGTGGTATATTGGGTCAAATTGTTGACCAGAAGAATTTGAACACAAATGTTCATGTCAGAGTCGTGCGTGCATCTGTAACATCCCTTGACATTAAAATCTTCTTGGAATTGTATCACGCACGTGGAGGGGTGGGAGGGACAGGGGAGGTGAAAGGGAGCGTAGAGGGGTGGCCCGGGTGGGAGAAATCGTGAAACTCTCCTTGTTAATATCCTTGAAGTACGATTTCCCGTCATTAACTTGAAGATCTCTTCCCTGGGCAGCCAAGGAAATGGGAAACCTCACAGGACATAAGAGAGACGGTGAGAAGAACATTGACCCTGCGGACAGCTGTCAAGAAAAGTCTACAGCCTCGGGCACCCGAGACAGACCATGATAAAGTCAGTTCAGTTGTCAAGTATCTAGCTGTGATACAGCTGTCGAAAAGCTAGTTATAGCATAACTGTTGAATAGCTATAGCTGTAAAATAGTTGTCGAATAGCTAGCTATAATATAGTTGTCGAATGGCTATAGCAATATAGTTGTCGAATGGCTCTAACAATGTGATTGAAACATCGAGTTAATTTCTCCTTGATTAGTTGTTGTTTTTTTTAATAGTAACAGCAGCGTTACATTTTTTAGCATATTTTATGAGATACGTTCACGAATGAAATTATTTTTTAAATTTATTTTCGGAGATAAAAGAGCGTAATGGGTTGGTACATAACATTTCCACTTTTATGTCATTTTTGGTTGCCATGGTTTGGCGAAGTAAACATGGATCAGATGACGTCACCGCGAATTGAGAGGAGAGAAATTATTCAGAGTAAAAATATCATGTTTATTTTTTTAAACTCTTTTATTATGTATGTTTTAATTAATAACCCCACTTAACTTACGTAAATCGAGCTTAGAAACAACAAACCCAAAGTTGTCAAAGTGAGCGGATACCATGGGCAAGCTACTCTGATTTTACAAAAATTTGAACGTAGTCAGACGTAGTCCAAAGCAACACGTTTAGCCGTTTTCTCGCCCAGTGGCGTAGCTAGGGGGTGCGGGGGGGGGGGGGGCGGACCGCACCGGGTGACACCATCACGGCGGGTGACACCGAATTGAAAAAAAAAATTGCAAATGTACAGAGCTCACACTGCTCGGGCTAATCGAATTTCATGAAATGGTAACCTCGTCTACACTTCTGTAAAGTCTTCTTTTACTTCATTGAGGGTCCGTCTACACTTCTGTAAAGTCTTCTTTTACTTCATTGAGGGCCCATCTGCACTTCTGTAAAGTCTTCTTTTACTTCATTGAGGGTCCGTCTACACTTCTGTAAAGTCTTCTTTGACTTCATTGAGGGTCCATCTGCACTTCTGTAAAGTCTTCTATTACTTCATTGAGGGCCCATCTGCACCTCTGTAAAGTCTTCTTTACTTCATTGAGGGTCCGTCTACACTTCTGTAAAGTCTTCTTTACTTCATTGAGGGTCCATCTGCACTTCTGTAAAGTCTTCTTTTACTTCATTGAGGGTCCATCTGCACTTCTGTAAAGTCTTCTATTACTTCATTGAGGGCCCATCTGCACTTCTGTAAAGTCTTCTTTACTTCATTGAGGGTCCGTCTACACTTCTGTAAAGTCTTCTTTTACTTCATTGAGGGTCCGTCTACACTTCTGTAAAGTCTTCTTTTACTTCATTGAGGGTCCGCTTACACTTCTGTAAAGTCTTCTTTTACTTCATTGAGGGCCCATCTACACTTCTGTAAAGTCTTCTTTTACTTCATTGAGGACTCGTCTACACTTCTGTAAAGTCTTCTTTTACTTCATTGAGGACTCGTCTACACTTCTGTAAAGTCTTCTTTTACTTCATTGAGGACTCGTCTACACTTCTGTAAAGTCTTCTTTTACTTCATTGAGGGTCCGTCTACACTTCTGTAAAGTCTTCTTTTACTTCATTGAGGACTCGTCTACACTTCTGTAAAGTCTTCTTTTACTTCATTGAGGGCCCGTCTACACTTCTGTAAAGTCTTCTTTTACTTCATTGAGGGTCCATCTGCACTTCTGTAAAGTCTTCTTTTACTTCATTGAGGGTCCATCTGCACTTCTGTAAAGTCTTCTTTTACTTCATTGAGGGTC
>CAXITT010000452.1:623262-671924 GCA_964033795.1 Lymnaea stagnalis | reverse complement strand
GAAACTGGACTTAAAATCCAAAGGACACAATATAAAACAAGATAATAATATATATTTTACAACTCTTTGATTTATTATTAATAATGAACAGGATATCCCAGAAGAATTCTCTTTAAAAGTATAAAAGTCATTTTGACTAATTCTATTAAAATGTATATTAAGATATATTTTAAATATTTAAAAAATGTAAAATAATTTCAGAAAAGTAACAGGTGCACAAATCAAATTAAATTAGCTTAAGAATTTAGTGTTGATTTACTGAACACCGGTAACATAAATGTCTGAAATAGAGATATTTTTCCCGCTAAATTTGCGAAATACGGTCAAAGGGAAGCAACCATTAAAATAAACAGATCTTTTTAAGACGACAGCGATAACTTCCCATTAATGATAATTTTATTTTTCGCTTCAAGAAAGTTAACTCTTGTGACCTTGGTGAAAGATCGTATTAACTTGGTTACTGTTCCTATTTCTTTATGAAAGAATGGGAACTAACTGCTGTCACCTTGATGGACAAAATAGTTTTTTGAGTTGCCTCTAATTGAGTACTCTTTTATAACAAAGTTTTTTTTTTAATCAACATAATTTTATTTGCTTTCCTTAGGATAAAGAATTCTTTTGTGGTTTGAATAACTTTTCCTAAATGATTTTGTTGAATAACTTTGTCAAGATACAAAGCAAACGTTACATTTAAAGGACGAATGCCACTATTTTATCAAATGTATCCCTAAATCGATCCCTATGCCTAACCTGAATCCTAATATAGATCCCTCAACCTAACTTAAACCCTAATTCACTGCAACTATAATAATAATAAACACCCGCCAATAGACCTGTGGCATTCGTCCTTTCAATTAGCCCAAACATTAGTTGGTTGTTCTGAACTGTTGTGTGTGTGAGGTGGGGGTACTGTTTGAAGTCAAATTATAGTATAGGCATAGAGTCTAGGTAAAATTTAATTAAGATTAATTAAATTAAAATCAGGCTATTTAATTTACTAAATTTAGTTTTTTAAAGAACAAAGTGGCTATTCGTACCCAGGTACCAGAAGTGAGAGGTTTGGATTTAAAAATTATTATAAATTTTATTGTTGGGTTTGTAAGACAAAAGGAGGTATTGAATGGACTTAATGTTTGTAAGCTTAATTCTTCAGTTTAACTGCAATAAACTACCACTAAAAATGACGTCCTAATAGCACTGAGTCAAAATGGATCCATACATGCAGCGTTGCCATTCGCACCTGGGTACCATTAGACTCAAGCTATTCGGATGTCATTTGTGGTAGTTTATTTTAGTTAAACTGAAGAAGTAAGTCTACAATCGTATCCCAATCTCTCACTTCTGGTACCCGGGTAGGAATAGTCGCAGCCTTTAAAGAATGTCAATGTAAATATATATTTATTAAAACCCTTTCCATCGCAACTGGGTGTAATACTAATACACCCGGAGACAGACTGTGATTGCTGGTATCTCGAGTTCCTTTTTAATAACCTTTCACATACTCGCCCTCATCCACGAGGTAGTTGGAATTAGCACCTTGGCCTTGGTGGTTGCAATTATATAAAGTATATAATATAAATCATGCGAAAGTGACTAATTTTTGGGGGCGTAATCTTTTTTGTACAGTCCCAAGCATAATTTAATAGAAGGAAAAAACGACTAATTGGCTTATGAACATTATTGTTTGGTTGTTATTTATTGATTATTTGAGTCTGGGTAATCCATAAAATTAATTTTAATTTTTAACAATAAATAAATACAGTGGAACCTCTCATAAGGAGCATAATTTGTTCCAGAATCTTACTTGTTAAGCGAAACGCTCGTTAAACCAAAAAAATTTTCCCATACAAACCAATGTAAAATACGATAATGCGTTCCATGCAGAAAAAATACTCATTTTTCAAATTAACATTTTTTCAAATAAAATTACTTATGAATTGTTAAGGAATGTAACAACTTGGAATACAATCTAGAAAATTGTATTGGGCGAATATAAGTTTCGCCTTCTCACAAATAATGTTTTCATTAATATTGTCGCCTTGTAATCGCTTCTTGCTTATCCATATTAGAACCAACCTCTCAACATTATCAAGAATACGTAACCGTTTCGAAGACCTTCTTGACACCCCCTTTGAAGCATCCATCTCCTTAATTTTGTTTTTGTTCTTGAAAATAGTGCAGATCGTTGATGTTGACCGATAGTATTTGTGCGCTAGACTAGCCACACTCACACCTTGTTCTCGCTTTTCAATGATTTTACGTTTCATTTCAATAGTTATTTTTTCTCTCTTACGATTGTCTTCTTGTGGTTTTTTCTTCGAAGACATTTTAGCACAGATTATTACACTATGCACATAAAAAATTTCAAATACTGTCTGAATACAAAATTTGTAAAAACTGGTGATCACACATGAAAACAATACGCTAACAGACCGAGTGCTAGACACAGACTAATGCATCGGCGCGGAAGTCCTGGCTCACAAATGAATGTCGGGAAAAAGGGACTTCCCCTTTCTGTGTAACTCGTTATGTGAAATCTCGCTCGTTAAGGGAGCAAATTCTTAACATTAATTTTGCTCGTTATGCTAGGTGCTCGTTATGAGAGGTTCCACTGTATTCTGAATCCATTTGGGTACTGGAACCGGTACTAACAATAATAACATTAACATGTATTCAACATAACATACTATTTTAAAGCAGAACAGTCACATGTACACATGGAAAATAGGGGCTTTGCACCTCAGCTTGCACAGTTTATACATAAAAGAACAGAATGGTCTTTGCAAATATAAATATGTCTTAATAAACTTGCTGAGTTGAAGTGGTTTGGGCAGCTATTTGAAGTGTTTGTAAAGATTTCAAAACACTGGGGATGTTTTGTGTGCAATGTCAATATTGGCTGTCTGTAATTGGCTGCAGTGGATGCCAAGTCAACAATGTTGAAAAACACAACCAAAGGCCATCTTTTACTTTTTTTTATTCACAGTGCAGTCAACTATTGTTTGTGTCATTTTGTTATTAATTTCTGAAAAATTGCTTCAGTGGTAGATAATACGCGATCTATGAAGGGAGTTCGGTTTCAGGTCAATTAAATCATGCCACATATTAAAAAAGAAAAATAACATAAAGAGAGCCATTTACTGTGATATAAGACTATGGGGGTAACCCATCCAGTTGCCAGGAATTACCAGAAACACTTTTTCCCATTATTATAAGTGTACGGTTGTGCTATACCCAGTCACTAGGGACAGGGTATACTATATGTTATTTGGGAAAGTGTTAAATGATATTTCACCATTTTAGTTTATCTTAAATGCAATTTTTGTTTAGTTTGATTTGCGTTAGAAAATTTTGAGGAGAAATAATACCAATTACCAAACCACTGGTAATAGTAATTATTAAATTATCACAAGTAACTAGTACAAGACAAAAATTAGTACACTCAAAATATGGAGGAAAAAGACTAACTACTTGTAGTACTAACAACTAATTTAATTTTTTAAAGTAGTTATTTACTGATACTGTAGTCTATTCTAACTTATTAACATTAAGTTCATTGTAGTTATTAGGAAATAACATTAAATGAATAATTACTTGATACATTGCCACTCAAAAAAGCTGGTCTGCATGACTGGGTTGAATAGATTCTTGACTTAATACTAAAGTGATAACAACAATTACTGTCGAAAAATAGTAGGCCTAGAGATCACAATCTTAATTTTATGAGAATATTAAATTAAATTTGTTGTTCAGTACTTCACTTAAAAAATTTCAAGGGCAGTTGAAAGGATTTTCTTTTGACAGTCTTACTAACATATAAAATTTGTAACACTAATGTCACCGAAGAATTAAAAAGTTATAGACAATTATAAATAATAATAA
Source organism: Lymnaea stagnalis (assembly GCA_964033795.1). Classification (NCBI taxonomy): domain Eukaryota; kingdom Metazoa; phylum Mollusca; class Gastropoda; family Lymnaeidae; genus Lymnaea; species Lymnaea stagnalis. Next base: position 668,042 of record CAXITT010000452.1, on the reverse strand, counting down.
CATAAATCATTAAAAATATATCATAAATTGCTAAAGTTTTTAAATCAAACATAAATATTCAGGCCATACAAAAATAGGGGAATAAGTTAAGTGGGAAATATTGTTTAAGGTACATTGAGAGGTACAGTAGTCATGATAAATATTCTTTTGGGTACCGGTACCGTACATTGAGAGCTCCGGTAATGATGAGAAATATTTTTTTGGGTACGTGGAGAGGTACAGTAGTCATGGGAAAATGCAAGACACTGAACTTATTAGTTTTAGAAACATTGACCATTTTTGTGATGGAGAAATGATTTCATAGGACTAGCTTTATACCTTGCCATCTCAAATATATCTGACTTGATTTACATAAGATAAACAAAACTTAGGACTTAGTATATAAAAATATATGGAAATATAGGTCAAAATGCCTTCTTCATTAACATCAGAATGTAAATATTTAATCTAAGGAAATGAGCTAAACCAAGTATGCGAAAATCTGAATAAAAGGATGCAACAAAAAACGAAACGTGTTGACAAGAATACTCCTTCAGTAAAGAAAGTACAATAAATAAAATATATAATAAAAATAAACATTTAGCTTCAATGTGGTATCCTAGAGGACAGCAAGCGGACTGTAAAATAAATCCTTTATCATTAATTTTTGAAGTTTTTTGTTTTGTTTAGTAAGCCCTGGAATCTATAAAACAAAGCTTCAAAATTTGGTTGCCCAAGAGATTATTGAGGCCATGGGCTTACGTCTAGTTAGCCTATAATCTGACCCTTTCAAAAATACAGAATACACAATATAAAACTAGACAAGCAAGTTTATAATTTCTCTATTTACAGATTGTTTCTGTCAACACATTGGATGATTTCCTTGTTTCTATCAACACACTGGATGATTTCCCTGTTTCTATCAACACATTGGATGATTTCCTCCAAGATGTGATCTGATAGGAAACAATTTCTCTTGATTTCATGGTTCATTGACCCAGGTACTGAATATCTATTAAGTAAATGTATTTCCAGTTTTTAGTTAGTTTTATTTTACATGAGATTTAGTAAGTTTTTTTTATTGCTCCCAAATGATACTCAGTTTGAAAGAGTGAGAAATAAAGACAAAAATATGCCATAATATATTGGAAACTTAAAAAATATAGATAGTAAAATATTTTTGATATTATTCTCAATTTTAATTTTGGTCATCAGAAATGAGATGCATCCACAATTGGGTACAACTGAGATACTACATCCATAATTGGGTACACCTAAGATTCATCTATGATTGTGTAACACTGAGATACTTCATCCATGATTGGGTACAACTGAGGTACTACAACCATGATTTGGTACCATACAACTGAGACGCATTCATGATGGTGTACCACTAAGTGTGACTAAGATGATACATCCATAATTGCCTACATCCATGATTTGGTACAGCTGAGATTCATCTGATTGTGTAACATTGAGATATTGCATCCATGATTGGGTTCCGTACAACTGAGATACATCCATGATTGTGTAACACTGAGATAATACATCCATGTTGGGTACAACAGAGATACATCCACGATTGGGTACAACTGAGATACATCCATGATTGGGTACCACCAAGATTTCTTTTCTCTGTAACACTAACAGAGACACTCCTGAATAGGTAAGTCTTTATCTTAAGTTAAGACTCCTTGACTTCCAAAATTTCAACATTGGACAACAGATAGTGTTTCCTTCCTGAACATTTGACCACCAGCGGTGCCAACAACATGAACATTTGACCACCAGCGGTGCCAACAACATGAACATTTGACCACCAGCGGTGCCAACAACATGAACATTTGACCACCAGCGGTGCCAACAACATGAACATTTGACCACCAGCGGTGCCAACAACTTGAACTATTATTTTTAATTTTATTGTTGATAGTTATTGTATGAATGGTTTTACTTAACTGAATAAAGTGCCAATCCCTTCAAGTTGTTACATAAATGTGTATGAACTTGTGAACCAATATCTAAATTTTTTCATGACTTTTTAAAGATTTTATTGAAAATTATAATTGTTTTCTTAAACTTAAATGTTATAATTTGAATCTCACTTTTCATGTATTTGAAATTTGATTTTGTAGCAGACCTGTTTACTCTTACTATTTTGGCATACCCGGTACTATGTACGATTATGAGGTGTAAACATTATATAGACTGTATGTTTATTTTTTTTACTATAAATATAAGGTATTTAACAATTTTGTGATAAGTGTGCGATTTGAAGAGTTTGAGGGTAAACAGGTCTGTTGTAGACATAAGACTTTGTAGATCTATGTTTTCTAGTATTAGTAAAGGATGTATACAGTGTTGGTCATCAAATGTACCCGGTGTTAGATGGTGAAGTTTTAAAGGTACATTCACACTGCACATTTGTTACATGGATTCTCAACTTTCTGTGACTACAAGCTGGCAAGTTTCTGCTGGCAAGTTACATTAACAGTCCCATCATATTTTGTTCAGTGCTCAACAATGGCAAGTTACATAAACAGTCCCATCATATTTTGTTCAGTGCTCAACAAATCTTGTTTAAAAGGCAAGAATCCTAGTAACTATTCGGTAGTGTGAACGTAATTTGAGACTTTGAACGTAATTTGAGACTTTGAACATATACCATTGTAAATATGTTGTTAAGCATCAGTTAAGGATGTGTGATATTGTATATTGCTGGTCATCAAATGATGAGACTCCAATTGTGCACAAATACGGTTTAATCATTTGGCGACAAGCAATAAAATAATAACCGGGGCAATGCAGAATTATGATTTCAAAGTCCACCATGTGATAAACATACAAATGTCTTTTGTACAAAAACTAAACACCATCCATGTGAATTTATTGTAAATATTTTTTTGAGAGATTTCAAGATTATGGTGGTTTTAGACAAATAGCAAATGTTAATAAATAATGGATTGATTTGTATTTTACAGGAAAAGTATGAAATCCAGGCATTCTATAGATTAAAAAAAGGGGTAATAAGGGGAGAGACTGCAATCAGGTTAGCACAAAATAAAATGAGTAAAACAGAGTAGGGTTAAACCTGAAAAAATAAACGCAACGAAACAGCATAAAAATAAGAAATAGCACTTAGCTGGTAAGTAGTATCTGTGGGCAGCAATACTAATACTACACTTCTATTGCTGCCCACACATACTACTTACCAGCTAAGTGCTATTTTTTATTTTTTATACCGTTTTTTCTGTTTTTTCTGTTTTGTTCGCTGACTTGTTGCATTTATTTTTTCAGGTTTAACCCTACTCTGTTTTACTCATGTTATTTCAATCTATAGATTGACTGTTGACTGTTGAGATATCCAGCAGTATTGTCTATAGCTTTAGTGCCTGGACTTTTTATAAACATTTAAATTGAAGTAGATGTTATAGAATGCCTGGATTTCACACTTTGCCTGTAACGTGTAATTGGAGGGCTTGGTGGAATAAGGTGCCTACATTTTTTAGGTAGCTTGGATTTCACCAAGTCCTTAAGTTACCAAACAAGTCACCATTATTTTTAACATTTCTTTTGTAAAGATACCTCACTGTATATCACCAGGAGTATTCATGTTTTCATCTCTTTGGAGATAGTCTCGCGGGGATAATTTTTGTTTTTCTCCTCGCGGGGATAATTTTTGTTTTTCTCCCCCTAAAATAAAGAGCATTCATGTTTTCATTTTCTTTTTTTCAATTAAATAAATTTTTAACCACTTAAAGATTTTTTGTTTCAAATATTTATTTCTTTTATGTACATATTTTCTTTTTCTCTCATTCTCTTTACGTACTTACATTTATTTTATATCTTCTCTTTACCTTACATACATTTATTTATATTTCAATCTTTTTCTCTCACTTGCATACAATTAGTTAAGCACCATCTATTTATTGAAGCAATGTACATATCTTCTCTTTACCTCACATACAATAATAAGCACCATCTATTTATTTAACAGCAATGTAAGATATTAACTTTTCTTCATACTCTTTGCCTTGAATTGCTAGGCGTCAACGTCTTCCCCCATAGTTTTTGTCAACGCCATCTGAAAAATAAAAAGTATTTCTAAGATTTGTTATCGGTAAAATTAATTGCTACCATACTTACAGCTAAAACAACGAATTAGTTTAAATCTATTATATGCATTTTCAATTATAATATGATACAAATAAATTCAAGCATATGTTTAATCACATCTCTTGTTTTTGTTATGTTGTTAAATCAAAATATTTATTTTAATTTCGCTGTATTTAACAACATAACATGTAACGATAAATGTGATTAAACATATGCTTGAATTTATTTGTATCATATAATCATAAATTTAAATAAATTTAAATCAATTTCTCATTTAAATTGGCAAATCACGAGCTTTTAAATTTCCTTCAGTAACTTTACTGATAATGGCAGTTTATGGGTTCACTTCCTTGGTCACCAGCTTGTAATATGCTAACTCATTTCTAATACTACTTTCATGTGTTTAATAAGTTTACAGTCGGTTTTGTTAGGTTCCAAGTTTCACTTGCTTATATCTTTTTACTTTTGAAAATTTTCTGACTATTCAAGAATGCCCTATTTCCTGCCGATATTCTTTCTTTTATTTCTGTTAGTAATTCATTTGATAAAGATCCTAGGTATTTGAATTGATTTACTTTTTCAAAAGTGTGTTTTTTAATTTTAATGACTTCCAACCCTACTTATAGTGATTTTATGCGCGAAGCATTATCATCGCAAGGGTGAACTTGGATGCTTTAATTTTATTTGAGTTAATTTTTTTTTAAACTATGGAGGAAAAGAACTACACAATCAGAATGGGAAACAGCATTAATAACCTCAGTGCACAAACTACAGAGGAATCTCCCTATTAAATGTTACATACAAAATACTGACGAAACTTATTGCCTAAAGACTACAACCTTACACTGACGTAATACTAGGTGATTACCAATGCGGATTCAGGCCTAACAGATCAACGACTGATCAGATTTTCACCATCAGATGCCTATTAGAGAAATGCTATGAATTTAATATACCAGTACATCAACTCTATGTCACTATAAAATGGCCTATGACATCATCAAAAGAAACTATTTCTATGAGACTCTGCAGGAGGTTGGGATACCCAACAATCTGACAAGGCTAATACATGTAACACTAAACAACTCAAAAAGCAAAACCAAGATACAGGGAGACTCACTGTCTTGTATGCTCTTTAACCTAACATTGGAGAGAGCTATTAGAAACATACACATTGACACTCGAGGAACGATAACAGGATACTTTCTGAGGGAAACTCAAGACCCACAACCAAGCACTTCTAGGGAAAAGTATAAAAGACATATCAAAATCCTTTATTAAATTAGAAGACGCATCTTTACAAGCAGGGCTGGAAGTTAACTACAGGATACTTTCTGAGGGAAACTCAAGACCCACAACCAAGCACTTCTAGGGAAAAGTATAAAAGACATATCAAAATCCTTTATTAAATTAGAAGACGCATCTTTACAAGCAGGGCTGGAAGTTAACAACCAAAAAACAAAATACATGACCATGATAAGAGAGGAACAAACAGATGAAATAATTAAAATTAGAAACCAAACTTTTGAAAAAGTAAATCAATTCAAATACCAAGGCTCCTTGTTAAATGAAAGAAACGAATTACTAACAAAACAGGGCATACTTCAGTAGTCAGAAAATACTCAAAAGTAAAAACATTACAAGAGAAACAAAGAAAACTATTTATAAAACTGTGATCAGACCAGTTGTAACATATGCAAGTAAAACTTGGACCCTAACAAAAACAGCAGAAAACCTATTAAACACATGGGAGAGGAATGTTCTCAGGAAAGTATATGCGCCAACAAGGGATGAATATGGATGGAGAATACAAACCAACCAGGAATTATACAGTCTATATCAGGATCCTACTATATTGGCAGAAATAAAAGGAGGCAGGACACCTAGAGAGAATGCCAAATGACAGAGGAACGAAGAGGTACATCACCAATACATCAGGAGACACATTTGTTTCTATTGCCTCAAGCCTTCAAACCCCTAGTGCATAATTTCCTCATCACCACCAGTAACAGAAACATTGCAAATCCCATCTACATGCATAGGAGCCAAAATGATCAATAAATTGATCGTGGGCCCTTAAGATATAGAAGAAGAAGAAGAAGTCATCAGCATATGCAAGATACTGAAGGGGTTGATTGTAGAGAGCGGGTCTTGGGTTTTCCTCAGATGTCAATATGTATGCTTCTTATAACTCAGCGCTTCTCAACCCATTTGGGAGTCGATTGACTCTTTCCCAGGGGTTACCTAAGACTATCAGAAAATGCACATACTCTACAGTTATGAAGTAGCAACGACAATAATTTTGTGGTAGGGGTGGTCACCTCAACATTACGAACAGTATTAAAGAGTTGTAGCATTAGGAAGTTGAGAACCACTTTTATAACTCTATCCAATTTTAGATTAAATAGCATGTATGACAGTGAGTCTCCTTGCTTAGGCCTCGTCGAATCTGAAATTCCTTTGAATATGCTCCCTGAACCTCGTAAGCAAACATCTTTTCAGTTATTTTATGTATCAATCTTACATAGATATTTTCTGGTTCTGGTTGTGTTCATTGCTGCATCCATGTACTGGCATCTGTGCAATGGTTGGGGGTATGATGTAGCTATTCTAACAGCTCCTAGCTGAAGCCAGGGCAGCCTTGAAGCTTTCGACCGATATCGAGTTTACAGTGGGATTGTCCAGGTGGTTCCATGCTATTATTGTGCGTGGGAAGAAACATTGTTTATATGGCACTGAGGCACTTGCTAATGTTTCGGGTGTAATTTTTTTATGGAATTGTCAGTGGTGAAGTCAGTGTTTAGTAAGCGTTTTGCTCTGATCTTTGCACCCGGCTTCTGTGGGGTGAGGTACTTGCCTGCTGGGATGACCGGAACCAGTCCCATGACCACTTTATATAAGAATATTAGGCGGAGTCCCTCTCGTTTGTCTTTAGGGGCGGGGGGAATGTCAAATCTTTTTAAGAGGCCAGTGACGAAGCCAGAAGTGGTGGATTTGTAGTCTTCAGCGATAAAACGCACCGCGGTACGTTGAATTCGCTCCATATTCTAGTAGTGGATGGACGAGTGAGAGATATGCATTTCGTTTGCAGGAAGTTGGGCCGTGGCGCAGATTTCTTCAGATGAAACCTAGGGTGGAGTTGGCTTTTTAAAAATTTTTTTTGTTTATATGGGGGTGACCATTTTAGGTTATTTGATGCTTGTTGGAGAATTGTCTCGTTTAGTGAGTACATATAGGTTGATGCTTTTTTTTTTCCTTGAGATGGTCATTGTGTAGCATTTGGTTTCATTAAATTTCATTCCCCAATTGGCACTTCAAATCTGTTTGGAAGTGGTTGTGGTCATCGTAGCCGTTTATCTCTCTGTAGACAAGACAGTCATCTGCAAACAGCCTCACTTGAGATGTTTACGTGCCTTGTGGAACTCCCGAGTCTACGGTAGCTTTCCCTGATTGGACACCGTCTACCACTACATGCATGGTAGTGGTGGAACAGTGTCGAAGGCCTTTGAGAATAGCCATGTCAACCTGGTTTTGATGCTGTCATATGCTAAAAGAGTTGATGTACTGGGATATTATGTTTGTAACATTTCTCTAATAGGCATCTGATCAGTCGTTGATCTATTTTGTCTGAATCCACATTGGAAGTTAGTATTTCTTCAGTGAAAGGCTGTAGCCTTTTGGCAACTACTATTGTCAGTATTTTGTATGTAACATTTAATGGGGAGATTCCTCTGTAGTTCGTGCACTGAAGTTTGGAAGCTTTCTTGTGTATTGGGTTTATTAGTGCTATTTGCCATTCTGTTGGAATTTTCTCTTCTTGACAAAGTTTAGTTATAAGTTCTGCTGTGATGAGATCTTCTCCAGGAGCTTTGTGGTTTTTCATAGAATTGATTACGTCTGAAGTTTCTTCTAGAGTTGACTAGTTTATTAAAGGGTCTGGTCCTCCATTTGGTGGTTGATAATCTTCAACTTGTCTATTGTCTGCACTTATGTCCTCAAAATTTCCATTCTGGCTCTCACACATTTGTGGTCTGACTTGGTATCCATTCTTTTCATCTTTTATCTTTATGTACATTGCTCTGATGTTTCCCTCCCTTGATAGTCTTCTTTTTCATTTAGCTTTTTCCCCATGTCCTCTTTTTCTTCCTAAACATTTCTATGACTTTCCACTGGCTATGTATCTTTCTTCAACAGTCTGTTTGCATTCATGATCAAATCAGCCTACTCTATTGTTTGATAGCTGCAATCCTCCTACTTTCTCTGATTTTCTGATGTTTTCACAGCATTTTTTTAACCCGATCCCACTGTTCATTTATGTTGTTTTCCCTGTTTCCTCCTGTGATGCTTCTACTTGTTACATCATTTTTGGAAAGTTTTTGGTAATCACTTTTCTCTTTGATGTTGGCCATTGTAAATAATGCTTCTTCTCTGCTTATATTTAACCCTTACAAGTAGATGGTCAGAGTCTGCATCTGCTCCTTGATAGCTTCTTACATCTAGCATGTCTGATCCATAAAACAATTGATTAAAACGTGGGTATTTCAATCTGGTGAGTTCCAAGTAACTTTATGTATATATATCTTTTGAGTGGAACCTTGGTGCTGCTAACTGACATCTCTTTTATTGAAGCAAAGTCTATGAGTCGGATCCCATTGCCATTGGATTCGTTATGCAGACTTTACCTTGCCAATAGTTGGCATTGAAGTCGTCACTATTTTAATATCATGTCGTGGTGCCTCTTTGTACATCTTTTCCCCAACCTTCCATATCTTTGATGGGAGCATGCACGTTAATAAATGTTAGATTAAGCATTTTTCCTCGCAAAGAGCACAATCTTTCATTCTCAGATGTACTGCAGTTAGGAATCCAAGCATGGAAATATAAAAGCATCAGTTCTGAGTGGAATGAAGTTTAGGGATTGCCAGAGTTACAGGGATGGATGGGACAAGACCATAAAAATAATGACTATTACACCGTTAGATAATAATATTAGCAGGCTACGGTGACCATAGTGACTGTCATGAAATTTGTCAGATATTATAATTTAAAGGTTATCCTCTAGCTCAGCGGTTCTCAACCTGTGGGTCCCGACCCCCTTGCGTGACCCTTTCATGGGGGTTGCCTAAGACCATTGGAAAACACACTTTTTTGATGCTGATGTCTTAGAAACCAATTGATTTGGTCCGGCTAAAGAAACAGAAATGTCAGAAATTTTCATTATGATTGGAGACGAATTTGTTTCGAAGCTGAGTGCAATTTCAGTATCTAACGACACTGTCTGTAGAAAAACAGATGACATGTCTGTTGAGATTCTTGATCAGGTAATCCAGGAAATTAAATCTCCTCCACTTCCAATATTTAGTATCCAGCTTGATGAATCTACAGGCGTTGCAAATTGTTCACAGTTACTAGTTTATGTGAGGTGACTTTAATGATGGCGACTTTAAGATGAGTTTCTTTTCTGCACGTGATGCATTTGACAGAGTTGGTTTATTTCTGAAAGATCATAATATCTCTTGGAAAAAGTTTGGGTTGTTTGCAAAGATGGTGCTCCAGCTATGCTAGGATATCGATATGGATTTAATGTCTAATACTGAATGAGTCACAAAAAGTCATTGGGACTTACTGATTGATTAATCTGCAAATATTAGCTATGAAGACGCTGTCACAAGAGTTAAAAGAAGTAACGAAAAGTGTCATAAGTTGTCAATTTCGTAAAGGCAAGCACTTTAAACATTCGACTGTGCAACGAGTTGATGCGTCGAACAATGCTCTGCTATTTCACACCAAAATGAGATGGTTGATGAAAGAAACAGTTTAAAAATGTGTTTTTGAGCTTCGTGATGAACTGAAAACTTTTTAAATCAGAAAGCAAGACCGCAGTTCGAAGCTCTTTTTAGTGATAAAAGTGAACTGCATAAAATAGATTACTTGGCTGACATCTTCACCATCTTAAATGAGTTAAATTTATCACAGCAAGAAATGATTTCTCTACAATGCCAGTTACAAAATTCTGGATCAAGTGTTTGCAGTCAAACCCTTTTCTGTTGCGCTTTCCTCTTTCTTTCAAACAACATATCTTCGTGACACAAGATTTTAAGGCTTGTTTGTAATCAAGCCTAAAGATAGAAGTAGACTTGTGGAAGATCATCTTCGTTGTGCTCGTGCAAAGACTATTCTGAGCATTTCTGATCAGGTAAGAAAAAAACAATCTAAACCTTGGCACTGATGTTGCCTTTTAGCAAACTGTGGCAAAATGTAGCAAAGTAGTTTACTGTTGTTAAATTAAGACTGTTACCTATGCTACACGACAAAATTTCATTTCTTTGTAATCAGAAATTAATATTTCACAATATAGTTTTTTGTGATTAATGCTTAAATTATGTTCAATTTGTAACAATGAAAATTAATTCTGAATATCAGACATTTACATTACGAATCATAACAGTTGTAAAGTAACAATGAAAATAATTTTATGGTTGGGGGTCGCCACACCATAAGGAACTTTATAAAGGGGTCGCGGCATTAGAAAGGTTGAGAACCACTGCTCTAAATAATTATATTTTTTTTATAATGACTATGAAATTTGATTCATCTTTTAATTTTATAAATACAGGTAACAATGACTATTGCTTGTTTCATTATATTTAATAAAATCTTAAATAACAAATACTCATTTTATATTTACTATTTTTGTTTCAGCTCAAGTTTTCCCTAAGGTAGTATAGTCGACCGATTTTTATGCTGGTAAAGGTATTTTTTTCCAAATATTTTGCTGTACATTTCCTATACATTTACTATTTGCTATACCCAGGTGGCCCAACTTATCACGCTCATTCATTTCATAGTAAAATTTCACATACCTTATTGTCCAAAGTTGTCATTTAATGAATTGATTTCTATGAGATGGAAGATTATTAGAACATGTTTTGTTGAGGTGTGGTTTCTCTCGACTATTCATCTTGTGATTGCTCTTGAACTTTCCTTCCTGTTGAAGAATGATTACAGCTCAAGATAAAGGAATGCTTAATAAATTTAGCATGTGTATTAGTATCAGAGGGGTGGCAAAGGGGGGGGGGGGGACAACAGATGTTTGCTTTGATACTATTTTATTGATAAAAATAACGGGTTTGAGAGTTGAAAAAGGAAAAGGGGGCGCTTTAAAATGAGCCTTATCCCGGGGCCCCAAACATCCTCGCTACGCTTTTTATTTCCTGTTGAAGAATGATTACAGCTCAAGATAAAGGAATGCTTAATAAATTTAGCATGTGTATTAGTATCAGAGGGGTGGCAAGGGGGGGGGGGGACAACAGATGTTTGCTTTGATACTATTTTATTGATAAAAATAACGGGTTTGAGAGTTGAAAAAGGAAAAGGGGGCGCTTTAAAATGAGCCTTATCCCCGGGCCCCAAACATCCTCGCTACGCTTTTTATTAGTATCATTTCGAACTCTTCTTACCCATCAAAATTTACTTCACATTTAACACACTAGCACAATGGTTCTCAAATTTATTCAAATAAGGTTAAACTTTAAGCTAAGGAGGGCTGTTAGTTTTGACCAATGATTATAATTATTGTTAAGATATTGTAGATCCCCCAAAAACTTTCAGCAGTTCTTCACAACCATTTTTGCCCCACTCCCCATCTGAACAACCAAAAAGGTTTCATATTCCCTTATAGAAAAAGCATTAAAAAAGTATCGGGTAATTGAGGCAGATTGTTTTCTATTTTGAAGTCTTTTTATTTAGATTGCAAATATATTTTGACAGCATCTATGATGGGCAGATGTCGATGAGTATGATTATGATGACAATGACTGTGGGACTCAAAGTGGATTTGTGCATTTAGACCAGACATAAAAAGCATACTGCTTACTGATGAATGTTTAAACAAGAGATATAAGGAGATTTCAAAAGCAAATAGACTTTTTCAAACTCTAATTTACTGCAAATTAGTTTGCATATGCAATGTGCAGGACAATGAACCAAAGAAACTTTCTGTTTTATAAAATTAGTATAACTTCATTGAAGAGTTTTATCGAAAAAGAGGATTTATTAAGAATACAGTACTTATTTAAGTACTTATTTTACAAGACTGTGGTCCAGGGAATCCTTATTTGATGAAATATGACTCAGGACAGATTCATGGCCATATTGAGTTTCCAAAACGTTTCTGATACTGAAAATAAAGGAGACAAGCTGTGCAAAATTGGGAGACTCTTAAGTTCCTTAATGCAAAATAAAAAGAACTGTATCAGCATCATGAAAATGTAGCAATTAATTAACACTTTTGGAAACATAGGACATTATGACATTTAGGCTGCGTTCTCTCCCCTGTACTGTATACAATATATACCAATGTTATTCAAAGCTCAAGTGACACGGTTCCAATCTTAAAATTTGCTGATGATGCCACCATCATTGGCTTAATATCTTAAGGAGATGGCTTATAGCGCAACTTAGTAACACGCTTTATCAATTGGTGCGATGAAAATTTTCTCCTGCTGAATGTCTCAAAAACAAAGGAAATGTTCATTTCACGAAGGAGGAACACCAACATAAAAAATCAAAGTGTAGAGAATGTAGTTGCATATAAGTACTTAGGTGTCACCATCAATAATAAGCTAACATGGCATGAGCACGGCCAAATGCTGTATAAAAAATTCAGAATGACTGTTCTACCCCAAAAAACTAAAATTTCTGCGTAAACAAACAAGTCGTTAACTTATTCTACAGTTCAACAATTGGAAGCCTACTTAATTTCAGCATTACCTGCTGGTGTGGGAATTCAATGTCTGATATTAAACACCTCATAAACCAACTTATCAAGAAAGCTAGGAACATAACACAAACTAAACATCTTTCACTGGAAGAACTATTTGAAGAAAGATGTTATTGTAAAATTAAACACATTTTGGATGATACAACCCACCCCTAGATACTTAGGATTGGCCCGTTCGGTACGAATTCTTTCCATCACGACAAGAACTGAAAAATACAACAATTCCTTTGTTCCCTAATCTGTACGAATTTACCAGCATGCTCCCCCTAAAGTCACAAATCTTAATAAGAACTAATAAATCCCTGATATGGCTAAGAGAACTCACTGAATGGCTGCTAGTGAAAAATTTATAACAAATTGTGTCAGATTGTTTTTTATATGTGATGAAATTGTACAATGCAATCATAAAACATTTCCATTTGTTTGGATCAATAACAGAATCTTATCTAATTTTTGACGATGTACCGGTTACTTTAAAGTCTGATATTTTTACATGTGCGCTGCAACATGACAATAACAAACACAATTTAAATTACATTTCCAAAACAAGGGTAAAAGGGTCAGAGTATATGTATCAGATCCTTTGTTTGTGAAACATTTTAATGTTTTAATAAAGAAAGAAATTGTTTCCAAGAATGTATATGCATCATCTGGTTGACCGATTAGATAATCTGATCGATATCTCTGATATAAAATAAAAATATACCTTTTTTCTTAGCTTTTATTTTGATTTAATTCTTACTAATAATTTTTTAAGTGATAATTACATGCATATGTTTGAAAATTATTTTATTTTATATTATAATTGTGAAATTATTTCTTTGATTGATACGTTGTCCACAAAGTGATTCTATTCTTTTGAAAAATGAATATTTGTTGCAGTATTAGTAGTATTGAGTATATGGTAATAAAATATAAAATATAAATTTAACTAATATAATTGGAAACAATTTTTTTCCCCTTCTTTGTAAAGCTGTGATGCTATGTTTTTTGTTGACTCAAAAATGTTTTGTTTTGCCTAAAAATAATAATACATAAATTTTGGAAAGTATATTTTGAACAAACACCTAATATCAATATAAGAGCATGCTATTACCTCTAGCTACAAAATTACACCTATGAGACACTTTGATAGTTAATTGTATAACAACAAATTGAAAAATATGCTGTTTTTTTTAGAGTTAATAACTGCAGTAACTACAGTAAATTAAGATTTATAACATGCTTAAAATGAATGATTATTCCTGAGGAGCCGTGTTGAATGACATACGTTATAATTTTTTGCTTTTTATTGACTTGCATTGGAACAAATGATTTACACTAATTTTACAAGTCAGAAGAGAAAGGTGATTTTACGATGAATTATAATATTATAGGCTTACATAATTAATCTATTCAACAACATCTCTTTGGTTAATGGAATTATTTTCCAATGTGGGGCATACAACCCACCTTATGTACACACCCCACATTATGCATACACATCACAAGGTGACACCCAACTTGGTGCAGTTTGAAGATTAGAGTGAGCAAGACAAGCAAAAAATATTTAAAATGGTAGCAATCAGGTTAGGTAAAAGGAACAGAGCAAACCTGAAAAAAGATGCATTGTTTCGCTGCATCTCTTTTCAGAAAATTAAAAAAATATAGTCGTGTTGTTTACTAAGGCTGGCTAACCCCCGCCCCTCCCCTAGGCCCAGATTATACAAGATTTTTGGAAATACATGGGAGTGCTGTGAAAAAGTTTTAAAAGAAATTTAAGCTATACCGTGTTTTATGTTTTACAAGGGCAAATGTATATGATGGACAGTGACGACCAGCACAAACGGTGAACAACTTCTTTAAATCACTACAGTCTAAACTTTAACATGTTTTTAGGTTTTCATTCTAAAATATAGCCTATACTATAATAACGGAAGATAAAAATGTTTTAATTATCACATTTTTTAATAAAATAAAATAGCTTTCAATTAAGACATGGATTTGTTTATTCATGCATACAGCACAACTAGCAGCATTTATTAGGAATCCTATCAGTGATTAGCATTATAGATAAGGAACTGATCACAGAAAAGGTACTAGAAGGGCACAACAATTTGAAGGGATGCTATATGGCTTTTATGGTGGAGCCAATGAGGATTACAAACTACCACAAGAACTGTACCCTTTGGACAGCCAACCAACTATGAAACAAAAAGCGTGATCTTTACCATGAAAAATAATAAATCCCCAGGAACCGACCTTATCACTGTGGAACTTATAAAACTAAGAGAAAACGAACTGCATAGACAAATATAGAGCTTTATATCAAGAATTTGGCAGGAAGAAGAGAAATGCCAAATAAAAAGGGGTACTGCGCTCAATTCACATGAGAGGATCTAAACTGGAATGCTCACATTACAGAGGAATCTTCCTGATTAATGTAACCTACAAAATCATCAACAAATTAATAGCAAGAAAACTGAAAAGGTTTACTGAACATTTTCTAGGTGACTATCAATTTGAATTCAGACAGAATAGACCCACCACAGATCATATTTCAACCACCAGATGTCTCCAGAAGAAATGCTAAGAAACATCCCCATACACCAAATATATGTGGACTACACAACAGCTTAGACAGGAAATATCTGCAAAGTGCACTATAGAAACTTGGAGTTTCTAACTATAGAAACTTGGAGTTTCTAACAAACTTACCTGGTTTATACATGATGATGGCTACCTCCAAAAAAGAATCAAAGTACAGGAAGAGTTCTTGAGGAACTTTCATATTAATCAGGGCCACTGACTCAAGGACACTCACTGGCATGTATCCTATTTAACATCCCTTTAGAAAGCGTTATGAGAAACATGCATGTGCGCACCAAATGAACTATCACAAACAACTTCCAGAGAACATACGACATGTGAGCACAGGATGAACTATCACAAACAATGTATCAGAATTGTAATAGACCATGTTTGCACACGAAACCATTGAGTCAGAGAGGTGGCATAATTTGAATATTGAACTATGTTAACGTGTATTTTTCACGGGGAAAGAGAGTAAATTATGTTTTGAAAAGCGGAAGTGAGCCGCACATTTTGTTGAGTGATCAGGAGCAGTACATCGGATGTCGTAGATAAGAGGACGTGGTTGATTTTCTGGGAGGTGAATTTTCTATACCATGGAATATTATATATATATATATACATATGTGAAATAATTGCAATGTGGATGTTATTAACTGGATATTTATGCAAGGATTCTTCTTAATATTATTATTGTAAAAGATGACGTAATAAAGTACTGTGAGTTTAATTGGAAATTAATATACTTCTTTGTGTGACTGGCTAAGTGAGTGAAGGAATGGAAGAAGTATTACTCTACACAACCCGGCATCCTGAATCATCAATATAGAAGCAGTTAACCATGCTACTGACACAACACCCTAATAAATAGCATGTCAGAAGCATTGTGTTACAAGAATCTCAACCATCAGGACACCAACCAATTTTAAAAAGCCCAACCAGTGCAGTACCTGGCATATGCAGACAACATAACTTTACCGGGGAGAAGCAGCATTGATATAATTTAAGCATTCCATGAATTAGAAGAGTTACCTCTAAAGGTAAATGAAGCCAATACAAAGTGTATGTAGTCACGTATCAGACACACAGGTGACAAAATCAAAGTAAACAAGCATACCAGAGAGAGAGAGAGAGTGAGTGAGCGAGAGAGACAGATGAAATAATGACAGAGATGAAAGAAAGGATAAAAGCAGGCCATTCTTCTTATTTCGGCCTACACGAGCTACAACTAGGAAGCAGAAATCTCTCAAGGAAAACTACGATGGCCCTATACACAACTTTACCGGTTCAATGCCTGGAAAATCCTCAGAAAAATATACAGTCCAGTGTTAGATAATGATGGATGGGTATTTATATCCCCTTGGGCTCTGGTTGACAAGTTTGTAGTGGCTTGCTGGCTAAAGAGGCGCTGCCCCCTAGCGCCAGACTGGGACCAAAACCACCATTATTGCGTGAGCCTGCCCTGGCAGACAAAGAGCGTGCATGGTATCTGCCGAAAATGGAAGCACATAAAGGGCTACCAACTGTGGAAAATCTACAGCTGGAAACAAAACGTCAGAAACAGGGTAGGGAGCATGATTACATGTTGCCCTTTAAGGATACGAGGCATGAGGGGTGTAGTGGCAACTCATGCCAATGGTTCTATTTAGACAGCAGTTAAGGTAGTTGTACCTAGGCAACCGTTTCGTCTCAGCTGCTTCGTAAATTAGCTTCAAGGTAGAAACCCACTGTAGAAATCTGTATCTGACGGCGTCGGGCGTTCCCAGGGATGGGCAGAGTAAGATTTTAGGATTTAAATACACCATCCCGACTCCTGATGCTGTGACAGAAGCGTCACCGGCCTACCGGATGTCCTTGTGCTGGGGTGACCTCCACTGGTAGTCAATGGAGTGAGTGCGGGCTGGGGCTGACCTGGAAATATTCAACATTCCGCTACCCAGCCCGATAACTCAGGCTTGGGGAGTGAGGGTGTGTGTTATTTGGGGAGGGCATAAAGAGCTAATGTACTAGCTCGACAGCCCGCTGATGCAATTTCCTAATGAACATTCTCAGTACCGGAACCATCTGTAGTTGCTGCAATTTAAATGTGCAGGCTGCTTTGGGCAAGAAACCTTGAGAGGATATTAGATTGTAGAGCATCAAAAGTGATATACAGACAGAAGCCTAGGCAGACCTGTTTACCCCCAAACTCCTAAAATCGTACAATATCGTCTCAAAATCGTACAATGCAGTATTTTGATAGTAAATAAAAAATACAGTATATTTAATGTATACAATAACTCCTCCTATAGCGTGTTCAGTGGAATCGAGTTAAGCTGGCGTCAAAATATGGAACTGTAGGTCAACAGTAGATGACTGACGTTAGCCGCTAACTTCTGTCACTTTGTTTTGCTGACGTGTATCAGCTAATTAATTAATTAATATTAATTAATATGTGGGTTAACGTGCTGATCACATTATCCCAGCCTGTGGCAGGTAAAAATAAAATCACTGGTGAAAGTTCATACCTGACTTCAGATAAGCATAAAATAAAATGAATTAAAATAAGAATGAATTACCCGGTAACAAATTGGGACCACCCCACCCCCTCCCCCACCTTTTTTTGTGAGTACGGTACAGTGAGCTTTAAAACACCAGCAGCCCCCCCCCCCATAAACTTAACAAAATCCGTTGCATATATAAACGTGACAACTTTCGGCCGTGGTGCAAACAGTAACCCACTAAGCAATTGTAAATAAAATGAATTAAAAAAAGAATGAATTACCCGGTAACCAATTGGGACCACCCCCCCCCCTCCCCCACCTTTTTTTGTGAGTACGGTACAGTGAGCTTTAAAACACCCGCAGCCCCCCCCCCCATAAACTTAACAAAATCCGTTGCATATATAAACGTGACAACTTTCGGCCGTGGTGCAAACAGTAACCCACTAAGCAATTGCTGTTTGCAGTTCCAGATGGCGCTCAGTGACCTACATACACGTTATATTTATTTTTATCCAACCCTTATTTTATTTGTGTATTCGCCATTTTGAATTATACATATTTAGAATTCGACAAAAACGTAGTGTGGCATTGGCGCAGGGAAACGAAAATTTTAGAACCACTGGCGTAGCTTACCGAATTATACATAACACGTGGCCTTACCATTCGGTGGACTAAACATTACTATAATTTCTCTAATACTGAGTTTAGGTATAGCTAGCGAGTTCATTTGTGAAAATACATTTTGACAACATCACGACGGTAATTCCTACTAAACATTGTCTGGCATTTTACAGCATTCGAGATATAAATGTGCTAATTTAGGACTTTCAGAGTTTCGGGATGAATATTGTAGTATTTTTAAACACCGCATGTACTTTCTGCCGAGGAACATCCCCCCACCCCCCAACTGACATTACGAAAATGTGGATGGCAGTGTTGAATGTATAGAAGTAGAAGTTTCTTCTTCATCATCCATTTCCCGTGCATTTCTTTTTGTCGAGGCCATATCACCAAATACTCACTAAGTAAACTAAACTAGGGGACCGAAAATAAAAAGGATCGCGGATTCCATTAATGGTAACATTAAAATCAGGCAATGTGCACACCCGTCAATGTAGCCAAATTCGAACGCCAAAGCTGTTTGGACAATGAGACATTCATGTATAACATACCTGGTACGCAAAATAAACATTAAAAAGTTTTATAAAATATTTATAACCGCCCTCCCCCCCCCAGCCGCACCTTGTCAACGTAAAACAAAGGGCCATCTAACATGGGCGCCCGCAGGTAGGGGCAAGGGGAGGTTGATTGGATACAAAAAATTTATTACAGCAAAGAGAAAATAACTAAGCTGATGTCCTGTCCGTTCATTCACCATACAAATACGCTACAGTAAATTAAAAGTATTTTAAAACATTACTAAAAAAATTTTGCACCCTCTGGAAAGTTAATCGATTTTTTTTTTGCCCCCCCCCCGAAAGTTTTCTGCGGGCGCCCATCCCATCTAACTATTACGTAAAACAAAGGGCCATCTAACTATTCCGTAAAACAAAGGGCCATCTAACATCTAACTATTATGTAAAACAAAGGGCCATCTAACTATTATGTAAAACAAAGGGCCATCTAACTATTACGTAAAACAAAGGGCCATGTATTATGTATTATGTACGCGCTGAGGATGTGTATGAGGGGGGGGGCAATAGACTGCACCTACATTTATGCATACAATAATTATCCTGACTGTCTCTTATAGAGTCAACTGTCATCTGAAAATCCGTGAATTCTAATTTGGCCTTTTATTATTATTATTATCCGTGAATTCTAATTTGGCCTTTTATTAAGGCTATAAAAAATATTACAATATTTTGCAGTAAGCATATAGGCCTACTCATATAAGCTACTTATGCTTTGTGTTTTTCATAAAGAGATGCCTGTAGTTGTAACATTGAACATGACATAGTGATAACACACTGCAGTCCAGTAATTCGTCTTTCCGTGCTGGTGAGTGCTGGTGTTTAAAGTTAATTCAACCGGGCAGAACCACCCCCCCCCTCTCATTACTGGGGAAAAATTTAGCTGTCTGATTTTTTTTCCGTAAAACAAAAGGGGTGGGATATGGGGGGGGCAGTATTAGTAGTGATACCAAACTGTCGTATTACGATCGCTGAGGGTAAAGAGCTGCTTTGCGAGTTCTACACATATTTTTTTAAATGCCGCTGACTAGCTCTTATAAAATATGTCCACATCCAACGTTCCAGTGCAGAACAGTGGGACCATGTATTTTAGTGTAAAAACCGTATCGTCTCTAGTTTTCTCCGTTTTCACAATCGCCGCAGTTCAAGGGAACAAAACTACGTCACACGCTTGGAAGGGGATGGCAGTGGATAGTATAAATATTACCAGTGACGCAGCTAACTAGTTCAGTGTGACACACAAAACAACAGTATGACAATCATCGGCATCAATAGGATACTTTGAGGTGATATTTTTATAACCTTTGACACTCCTACCAACCCCCCACCCATGTGTCCCGTACGCCGCAAATATCCTTCATTAACAACCCCCACCTCCCCTCTCAGTGCGCACATAATATAATGAAGGATGGTTCCAACTTGTAAAAAATTACAACCAACCGTTTTCCGGCTCTCTGAAAATCGTAGTTTTGGTGGGTCTCGGCGTACAATCGTAAAAGACATCTCAAAATCGTACATTGTACGCCAAAATCGTAAGAGTAAACAGGTCTGCCTAGGGGTAAACGGCTGATCCGTTGACGAAGACTGATATGGATTGAGTTGTAAAGGACTAAAATCACCTGGAAGTGTAAAGTCATGGATCAGCTTAAAAGGGAGGATGTTATAGAGCAGACCAGGCCCCTATGATGGGCTGTAGCACCTATGATGATGATGTCTCAATCGAAGGATGTGGTGAAACAGGCCAGGGCCCTACTAATGATCAGCATTAACAAATTGATCTGTTTGTCTATCTCTATTTCTTCCATTTAGCGGCATACTTATTATTATAATTATTTAATTTGAATTTTAGGATGATGTTTAAGAATGATCAACACATTTCAATGGTATAAGTGGGCCTTTGAAAATAATATATAGAAAATAATAAGATTGTGTCTGTGTGTGAGCATATGACTGATTCTGTTCAGTGTGGTTACGGTATATATATGTAGAAAAGTGAAGTGAGTCGCTGTTATACATAATACTGAATGTTTAATAGTTTTAAGTCTTTTTAATAAGCAATTATTTTTAAGGTTTCGATGAAAACCTTTAAAATAATTTCCCAGCCAAAACTGAAAGAGTACACTAATAAGCAGATTACACACTTTTCAGGGTTTTCCTGGCCAAAACTAAGATTGTGGTTGGCTTATGATCCATTGGGAATAAATTTCCAAGATCCCAATAATGGCAAGTTACCTCAAGATTATTACCCAGTGTGATAAATCAAGCATCAAGTTAAAATGTAAAAAAAATAAAACCAAAAATTAAAAAAAAAAAATTAGTGGCATAGGTAATGAAAAATAAATAGAATAAAAAGGACTGGATTTACCTGAAGTAAAATGTTGACCAGTCATTGTCCTGGCATGTCATGATTCCTCCTGCACATTCATCATAAGAGCAGCTGTGAATTCTGGCAGTGATGGGGGTCTTCAAGTGATCTCTGTGAAAACAACAACTTTAACCTGGAAGTAAAATAATACATTAATTAGTAGAAGACAGAAACTTTATTATATTAGAGCGCAAGCTTGCATTAATATGAAGACAATATCCTATGAACAATTTTAACCTGAAAGTTACCATCATAAAAAGTACCAAAAAAATTAATCACACACTTGGTGTAATCATTGCTTTTACACCAGCCATGTTTGCATGGGTGTTTCGACAAAAAATTCCTGGTTCTCTAAGGGAAAGTTGAATAGCTTTGTTTATTTAATCTATTAAATAGTTAAAGTCCAACCACTATTGGAATTAGGGAGGTGGTGTTAAATGAACAAAAGAAAACCTTCAAAATGGTCACGTCAAGCTCAGTGCAAGATTTTAACTACAACTGCATTACAGTAATGAATCTTTAAAAATTTAAATAAGATTTTTTGCCACAGATCAATGGTAATCTAATTCTAACCTGCAACTGCAAGATGTAACTCTTGATTATTACTACTATTATTTTAACCAAAAAAATGTATGCTATAGCAACAGATAAATCTAAATATAAGAAGCAATCCATCTAAATAGCTCTTTTGCATTTTTTAATTATTTCTTTTACAGCAAAATGCACTCAATATGTCAGAAGGAAATTTATATTTTTTTAATGGATTTTTATCTAATTTTAACTAAATTAGGAATGTGCAAGACTTTACCCTAACCTAATCAGTGAAACTAACATTCCAATACAGTCTTTTGATATTTTTAACATGCACTTGCGGGATTTATATAAAGTGCATTCAAAGGATCAAGATACTAATATTTATTATTGGAGGGGGATTAGGATGATGCTACTAGGTGTTAAGAGAAAATGTAAAGATATGTGTTTATTATGGCATGTAATTGACTAGGATAGAGGCTCCCAGACTGTGTCCTGCTGCAACCTGAAGTGTTAAAAAATTAATGGGCTTAGGGCAAGCCATTTATAATTAAGTTGGTAGGCACTCCAATACTGGACTACGCGGGCAAAAAAACCCACCGGCTTTGCGTGGTACATTTCTGTGACCAGCCGTGAAGGGCGGGTTTCGGTATATGTCAGGCTTTGTCGTTCCTATGCGTCATTTGCTAAAAATAAATAAGTTTCAGTCTTAAACTTTATTTGCTGAAGAATTCCGGTCACGGTGGTATAAATGCTGAGTCATTCTGACCTGTTTCAGACGAACAGTTGGAGCGTAAACTTGGGTAAGTGTAAACATGTCGATCGGTTATTTTTGTTACAGCCAGTAAAAGGTTAAAACTTGTACATAATGCAAGCTTGATCACTTTTACTTCGAAATCATTTATTGTTAACGTTACTGGCTATTTCAGGAATTTAAGATATCGTTCGAAAAAAAAAAATCCGGCCATCTTTTTTTACATAATTTTATTGACAGGAGGGAGGTGAAATTATTTGGAAATAAACGCTTTAAATAAAACATTTCTAAGTCATTGAAACATCTGATTAAACAAACATTTTTTATTCTAATATGAATAAACAATATAAATGTATTCAAGAAAATATTTAAAACATTTTATTTTTTTTGTACAATTATTCTATATTAAACAAGAAATTGATCAATTTGCAAATATGAACTCCTCTTCAACAACAACAATGCATTTATTAGCTACCGGGTATTAATAATTATTAGATAAACTAATACTACTAGTATTAGTTATAAGGGTGTATTTTTAGACTTATATTCATACTTGAATTAAATTAATGAAATAAATACATTTTAATACTAGGGAAATTCCTTTTACTTGTGTGATTTGATTGCAAACAATCTTTTTTTTGTCAGTCCACTCTAGTTATTATTCTTTTATTATTATATAAACTAAGACTATACCTATATTCCTACTACCTAATTAAATATATTTAACACTGGGGACATTCCTTTAATTTATTTTGTCTCATTAAAGTGATTTTTGTTTAAAAAAACAATTTATATTTGCAATGTCATTAGCTGATACTTGAGTCTGTCTTGAGCATTTTCCTTTGTTTTTGCTATAGATTCCACATGGGACATGCATTGCAACCTGAAGGAGTTCAATAAACAACCCAATTTGATATTGACAATGATGTTGTTTTTAATCTACCTATCGATGAGAATGAAGTTTTGCCACTGTTGCTAGAACTCCGGATCCACGAACCATGTCCACGATCTTTTGAGACAGTTA
Source organism: Lymnaea stagnalis (assembly GCA_964033795.1). Taxonomy (NCBI): domain Eukaryota; kingdom Metazoa; phylum Mollusca; class Gastropoda; family Lymnaeidae; genus Lymnaea; species Lymnaea stagnalis. The sequence continues at coordinate 644,244 of CAXITT010000452.1, read as the reverse complement.
TTGCTCTGTCTTTAGGATATGTTAAGACCACTGTTTAATTATTTTGTAAGTTGATATTATTTAACATAAATCATGAAGAAATAACATTGTCAATTTTAGTTTCTAATGTTCTTATGTGAGATTTTCCTTTTGTTAATTTATATTTTGATTGAAATTATTTCAATTTTCAGTTCACTAATTTTAAAATTTAATTTTTTAATATTTTGTATACTTTCAGCTGGACAAGGATACCATCTGTGGGCATGGAAACTATCCATTACTGTGGATAGCTATATTGCATTCGATGTTTTTATGTTTGTATTTAAATGTACCAGTACAATTATGTCGATGAGTGATAGAGATTAATTTAACAACTTTTATAGATAAAATGTTTTTTAATTTTGTATAGCATGATTTAAAATGCTTTTGTAATACTTGAATATTCTGTTACATTTGGGTTGCCACTATCTATTTGTATTGAAAATTTCATTGTAGTAGCTTTATTAGTTTAAAAGTTATTTATTTAAGTGTAAAAATGTCTTGACAGTGGTCGCTTTTCATGAAATATTTTTTCTAACGTAGCATAAATTTTTCTGATCTGCAATTTATTTATTTTAAATTTACCTTACTTTTAGATGTACATTATCTATTTGTTTTGAAAATTTCATTGCAATAGCTTTATTAGTTTAAAAGTTATGAAATATTTTTTCTAACGTCGCATAAATTTTTATGATCTGCATTTTATTTATTTTAAATTTACTTTACTTTTAGATGGACATTATCTATTTGTATTGAAAATTTCATTGCAATAGCTTTATTAGTTTAAAAGTTATCTATTTAAGTGTAAAAATGTCTCAGCCGCAGTCGCTTTTCAAGAAATATTTTTTCTAACGTTGCATAAATTTTTCTGATCTGCATTTTATTTATTTTAAATGTGCCTTACTTTTAGATGGACATTATCTGTTTGTATTGAATTTTATAGCAATAGCTTCATTGGTTTAGTAATTATGTCATTTTTTTTGTAAAATTAAATTTTTCGACTGTCATTATCCACGCCATGTGCAAATAAAATCAAATTTTTTCAAATATAATAAGTTAATTCACAATTCATGTCTTTTGTTTTGTTAAACATTGTATTGTAAATGTTTCCTCCAAATTTGAGAGCTCTAACTTTAATAGCCAAAAAGATACATGCAAAATAGTACTAAAAGAGTAATAATGCGATCAGTCTTAAAAATTAAATACAAAGCCGAATAGTGGGGAAAAATAAATCACTAAAAAATTCATAACTTTTCTCCTATAAGTGATAGAAAGATTATCTTGGTGTCATTGGAAAGCTTAGAGCCAGCTCTTTCCAATGATATGCTCTTTGTGTATGTCAGATGTATCTGAAAATTTGAGTTGGAGTGCCTAAAGTTGGTATTTTTCACTAGTTCTCCAACCTACTTGGTACTCTGTTCTTATTAAAGTAGCAGTTGGTTTTGTGCAGCGTCTATGCTGTATCAATTAAATATCGAAGTGATTATTCACAGAGCTGTGCGGATAACGCTCGCCGTTATTCGCAGATTTCGGTCTGCCGATAACGCTCGACATTATTCGCAGAATGTGATAAATTAAATTATGAATATAAAATACAAAGTTCGATTCTAAATATTTCCTCGGTAGTGTAGTGGTCAGTATCTCCGCCTGACATGGGTTCGATTCCCCGTCGGCATAGCTACTTTTTATAAATAAAAAAAAATTTTTTTAATTATTTAATCGTCATTTCGTAGTGTTATATTATAATTATATTCTTCATATAGCTTTCTTATTCTGTTCACATAGTTTTACTATTATTACTATTTTCGTATAGTTTTGTTACTTATGTTACAAGTTTCAATCTATTTTGTTAGAATGTTCATTCCAGTTTCGTCAAAAAACTGTAACTGTAAACAACATGGACACGCAGATGAGCCGCATAAACCATGTTTAAGTCGCTCTTTTGACTGTTTAATTTTCTTTGTATAATTCCACTCATAGACTTTAACATCCATTTGTTTTTTCTTTAATAAACAAATAAATATTAATAACTTACTTATTCAAATATTTTAGATCTCAGAGTTGTGTATTAATGTTTAGCTGAAAAAATATGTCACGTTTTATTCGTTTCATTTTATTTTATAATAAGTATCATAATAAGTAGGGACACAATATGCCTCTCCAGAAATAGTTGAAATAACACTTAGTGATGACAATGAAATGAACATACCGGTACCGTACTTAAAACATATCAATATCTTTGACATCAACAATTTTAACTCTTGTAAAAAAAATGTTGATAATTGAAACAAAAAGCCATACTTCCACTGTTGTAACTATGGGTCTAAATACAAAAAAAGCAAACAAAAATTAATTGGAACCCTGCTGGTCGTAGGATGCATTGCAAGTCTTTGGGAAGTAAAGTTCCCTTGGGTCAATTGAAGCAGCGTTTACAAGTGTCAAGTGTGAGTGTAGGGCCAGCGCAATAACCAGCCAGCTTTACTTTTCCCCAGCTAATGCCAGAGCTTGGTAGACTTAGGGACACCCTCAACTAGAGACCGACCGAAAGTGATTTCTGATTTCGGACGAAAGTTTAAAATGACTTTCGGCCCAAACCGAAAAAAGACCGAAAGTTAAAAATAAATTTCGGCCGAAACCGAAATATTAAGATATTTTGAAATTCGTTCCCGCATACATTCTGCTTATATCGAAAATGATGTGGGAAAATATAAATATTTACATTCTTTTTATAAAAATTAGATAATCGTAAATATTAATAAATAAAAATCTAATTTAGGGTTCTCAAACTCGCGGCCAGCGAGCCAATTGTGACCCGCAAGACGATATTTTGCGGCCCGATACACGACAGAAAAGTTTAGTGTAAATACGCCGGCCCGTTTCCCCCATTCTCATATCTATAACGTGACTCTCCGCGACGGTTTCAGTCGAATCTCACCGACTAATCTAATTCTGATTTTTTTTTTTTAATGTCTCTATATATTTTTGTATGCCAGCTCTCTGGCAACAGTGAGTAGGTGGATGAAAGTGAATCCTAGTTCTTGAGNCACTCAGGTTAATTAAAATGTTTTTTGGCTCAACCGACACCAAAAAACAAAACATCTGTGAAACTCCAATGAATGATAAATCTCAGAACGTGTTGTTAAAAAGGACAAACTAGGAATGACAACTGCGACATCCTCAAACATTTACAATCATAGACAACAAAACAATATAGCAAATACGTTAAATCAGGAGCATATTATCATCTTACTAACACAGCAGTCTTCCATCCTCAAACATTTACAATCATAGACAACAAAACAATGTAGCAAATACACTAAATCAGGAGCATATTATCATTTTACTAACACATCTTCCATCCTCAAACATTTACAATCAAAGATAACAAAAATTGTATAGAGAGCATGAAGAGACCAAAAAAAAATTTGATTTAAAAATGAATCCTGAAAAATTTGTTTAGATAAAATAAGTTCAAGATGGAGACCTTGACATGATTCCGGCAGGCCGAGATTACAGCCAGTTAAATACAACCTTTTAAAAATTCTCAATATTTGTACAGTCATTTGTTAATGTGTTATAATGTCTTCCAATGTTTGACATGTAAAGCAGTGCTACCAACTTTTGACAAGTGCTCATATTTCAACATGAATTTACGCTGCACTAAAATGAGACGGGTCTCCGTCAGATCTAAGAAATAATAATCTGCCAGAGAACCAGGCTATTTGGCTTCTTATTAAAGTGATGTGTAAATTCAGGTTGAAAAATGCACACCACAGCAAAGGTTGAATGTGATAAGAATTTACAATTCTATTGTGCATTTTGTTATAAAGACAGAACTGACTTGGGTAGAATTGCTAGGAATATTGCACTGAGACTGCAAGATGTAACTTTTTAAGACGTACCTGTGTACCCCAGCTGTAATTCAAACACACTCACACACATATATATCATTGCCAAAAATGCTTAATTTTAAACTTTAAAGTTTATGAGCTATTTCCTTTTTTTTGCCAATAAATCAAACTAAAGTTATGCATTGCTGTTTAGGTAAAAAATTTGCAGTAGGCGTCTATCTTCATCAAACCACATATTACCCATACACTAGAATCCTGTTATTTATCTGCAAGTGTGCAGCACTGCCTTACAGACCAAGTCTATCAACATGTTTTGGTTGAGTCCTCACAAGATCCAGTACCTCAGGAAGAGCAGAAAGAGAACAACTAAAATAATGACTGCAGCAATCTTCAGGTACGAGGATCTAAGGTTCAGGTATCTGGCATCTTTCTTGTATTTCTGGGACTGGCTGGACAGGTTGCTTGCCTTGGTGTCCAGCACTGAGAAAATGCACAGACATGTTATTTATACTCATTAAATGATAGTAACGTGGTTAACACCAGTGAAACACATACATTAAGTCTGATCTGATCATCCACAAGTAAACACATTGACATATGACATACTAATAATAAGACTAATAACCTGATGTTCTAAAACTGAACACATCATTATCAGGCTTTTTCTTTGGCTTTAAAATCACAAATAATTTTCTAGGTATGTATGTATGTACATATTTATGTATGTCTGTGATGCTCTGTTCAATTGGGCAAAAATACACCCCCCCCACCCCCCCGCGCACACACACCCTAACTGTCATTACGAAAATTTGGCGGTGTTGAGTATATAAATTGAAATACTTAGACCGGCTCCATGCACACAATCTCTCAAATCAACACCACTCCTTTAATCTCTGATTGATTGCTAATGAAAAGTCCGACTGTGCAGTTTGCGTCTGATGGACCCTTATTTGAAGAACGCAACTCAGTCAATTTTGTCTGACATTCAAGATAGGATACCAGCGAATAAAATTTCTTTTGCTGAATCTGATATCCAGTTGAAGTTCCTTCTTCATCATCGGCTCAGCATGCCATTCATTTTATCAATGCAATATCGTAATATATTGTGCATGCTCAACTACGGTAACGAAAACAAAAGGGCTCGCCGGTAACATTCAAATACCGCAATGTGTACATCCGTCTATGGAGCCCACTTCGTACGCCAGGGCTGTTGGGACAATTGGACATCCATATATAACATACTTGGTAGGGAAAATGAAATGTAAAAAAAATATTCATAACCCCCCTCCCCACCTTGTCAACGTAAAGCTATTCAACTACTACGTACACGCTGAGGATGCGCATGGCAGCTTTCATGGGAAAGTGTGGGGGGGGGGGCAGAATGCACCTACATTTATGCATGATTTCTTCAATGATTATCCTGACAGTCTCTTATGGAGCCGTCACCTGAAAATATGTGAAGGCCATGAATTCCAATTAGGCCCATTATTAATTATAATTATTATTAAGGCTATAAAACATCACCACAATGTTTCGCAGTTATCATTTACTAATGACTAATGCTTTGTGTTTGCATCAAGAAATCACTGTAGCAGTAATATGGTGACAACACGACTTTCTGTGCTGTGACGTAATTGTTTCCAACCATCCCCCACCCTCATTATGGGGAAAAAACTGTGCCGTCGCCTACCCAAAAGGCGCCTGATTTTTTCCGTTAACACGCTATAGTCTAATGTTGGGCAAACTCATTAGTCATTAGTCAAAAGAAAAAAAAAAAAAAAAAAAACAACTGGGGAAAAAACTGTGCCGTCGCCTACCCAAAAGGCGCCTGATTTTTTCCGTTAACACGCTATAGTCTAATGTTGGGCAAACTCATTAGTCATTAGTCAAAAGAAAAAAAAAAAAAAAAACACCAGCAGGGCAATTAAAATTTGTTTGAGAGCCAAAAATTTTTTTCAAGAACCTGCCAAAATTTTTTTCCACCGGGTCTCTGAAAATCGTAGTTTTGGAAGGTCTTGGCGTACAATCGTAAAAGACATATAAAAATCGTACATTGTACGCCAAAAACGTAAGAGTAAACAGGTCTGCCTCAAACTCAAACTCAAGGTCAAGGATCAGGAAAAAATTATCTATAGACTATAGAACTATATTTAAAATAGAATTTAAAAATCCAATAAAATTATAAACATAAACGTATTCTTACTTGCTTTAAGATGTACGTAACATTGGTCTTCGTATTTCTTCAACGCTACCGGTTCATGAAAGTCTTCAAGATTTGGCACATTTTTCGATTGATAGTAATGGCTCTAAGATGGAAGACAGGAAGTATTCGTCATAACCGTCACGTGACCAATCGAATAGTATAAAGCCCTCACGTGACCAGCCGGGCCCGAATAGTAACTTACTACCCGGTTTTATAAATAGGCTATCAAACATAAATATAATTTGTTTTACCCATTGTAGGTTGTACCATTTTTTTTTTTAAAGTTTGACGTTATTACGATAATACGAGGAGAAATAACAAGCTATTGTTATTATTATATATTATCTAACGAAAACGCTACTACATAATATTTAAATATTATAACTATAATTAAAAGCATAATTTGCCGAGTAATGTATATATTATATATATTAATACTTTATGATGTAACATGTAGATGACCAGAAAGTTATAGTGTATAATTTATAAATTTATAGAAATATTTAATAAAAGGTTGAAGGGCAGTCTCTTTTTCGTTTCAAGTAAATTTATAGCACTTTCTATGGGAATAAAGGACCCCAACCTGGTAATGTCATACCTTCAGTGTTTCCTAACCAAACTCCTAAAACAACAGTACATGAAAGTAATGAATTAAAAACGTTTTATTTGCTTTTGGATTGTTTTTTTTTAATTAAGGCCGATAGATGTTTAACTTAAAATTTACACTTATGGATTTTAATAGCAGTAGGCCTACACTGAGTACTATTTCAAAGTGTGCGGTTACAAAAAAATCTGAGTACTCTTTCAGTACATAACGCATTTAAAGTGTAATTAGATTTTGTTTAATGTTTACGGACTCGGACTGTTGAAGACAACAGCTTAGAAGAAAACGCATGAAGACGTTACATTTTTTTTTACTAGGCCAAAACACCAATACAAGGTTGGACTGACATGGTAGGCCTACATCGTTACTGTGGTGAGATAGATCCTGAAACGATTAAAATCAATTAGATGTGTCATCACAAACTCATCTTTTAATTTACAATAATTCAAGTATGCGAACAGAAGACGGTGTCTTTTATACACCTTTGAGCAGAGGCATAGCGAGGGGTGGGCAGGGGGGGGGCAGATGTCCCCGGGCGCCAGCTAGTTAGGGGCGCCAAAATGTGCTTTGATATTATTTTATTGATGAAAATAATGGGCTTGGGAGTTGAAAAAAAGAAAAAGGGGCGCTTTAAAATGGATATTGTCCCTGGGCGCAAATCGTGTCCCCGGGCGCCAAACACCCTCGCTACGCCTCTGCCTTTGAAGCTTGAACATTTATTAAATGATGATAATTTACTAAATGTATACACTGGTATCCCTAATACACTGGTATTTAATGCAATCTTTGATGACTTTAATGCGTATGGCTGTAATCTGATTAGTAAGGAAAATGGTTATAAGACATATTGATGAGTTTTTATTAACTCTTAATTAGACATTATTTTTTGGCATACCAGGCTAATCATTGATGTCAAGGTCCTTGGAATCAGAGGTATTGTGATTTGTGACATTTGGGTTAAGTAACGAGTTTGAACTCATGTCGTATCAAGTACGGATGCGTAAATTTTGCGGTGAAAAGGGAGGGAATGTTTTTGTCATTGAGCTAGAGCGAGCGTCACAGAGGATAGTTTTTTTGTTGTTGTTTTTTTTTTTTGAATAGATTCGCTGCGGGGGCTTTTTGCCGGAGGTCGATAATTTTCTGCAAAATGTATTTCATGTATCAAACTCAATGTGAACCAGTTTGATGGTTTAGTTCTGTCAAAATAAACTCATAAAGTACAAGGAACTATTTTAGTGTTTAATCACATTAGTCCGTGTTGCGACCAAGGAAGATTGCCATCGGAATATCAGACAGCAAAATATGAGACATCAAATATTTGCTCGCATCATAAGACATTAGACAAGGCTAAAATTTTGACAACTGGCTGATCTGAATTTAAAGCACTAAGTTCAGAAACATTTATAGATGTAACATGCGTGGGTGCTCCCTGACGAGTTGTCTGGATGAGATCATCGTGTGATTAATATATTTCACGTACAGTGATTCACCAGCGTATTCGCCCTAACCAGTATGGTGGAACTTGATCCCTCACGGCGCATTTTGAGATTTACTGTCGTTATAGTGACAACGACAATAGATGACAAATTAGTGGGGAAAAAAAATAGAGATTACGTGGGTTTCAAGAAAAAGTACATATTGATAAAGCAAATAGTTATAAAAATGAAAGGTGAATTTAAAATACAAACAGACAACCTTATGCCTGTTATATAAAAAGACTGAGAACCTTATGCCTGTTATATAAAAAGACAGAGAAACTTATGACTGTTATATAAATGATGGAACCTTCAGAACAATATTTTAGAGCAGCCAGTTGAACAGTAAGACATAACGTTCTTTGTTCATCCCGCGGCATTTGAAGGAATGTGAGAAAGGAAACTACACGAAAAAATATCTCTTGTTTTAAGGACATTCTCTTCTTTAAATCCACACAGTGCGGCGTTATAGTTCTAAGGATGAGAAAGGAAGGGAGAGTGGTGGTGGGGGGGATAGAGAGAGGGGGATTGGGAATAGTGTGTGTGTGTGATTACAATGAGTTGACTTATTTCCATAACGCAGAGGTTCATTAATTAATTACATCGGCCCCCACCAGAATGTGATTATATGCTCTTTCTAGACTAAATAATATTGTGCCGAGCTTGTACTCTGCGATTCAAGTACTCAAAGTATGTCGAAATGGAATAAACATGTCTCTCTCATTAAGTTAAATAAAGGGGCCGGGGGGGGGGGGGGAAGAGTGTGAAAACAAGTCAAGGAAGAACATTTGTGGATGACTTTCATCCGTGGATGTCCTTGGAGAAAGGTGAGATGAAATCGAAAGAAAGTGGGAAGTGGACCCCTTCATTTAAAAAGATGGATAATAATCTTTTTTTTCAGTACATTTTTACATCATAACTTTAAATAAAAAATATGTTTTGACTATAATGATAGGCCAAAAAGATGCGCACTTTATAATAAAAAATAAGCGTAACAATAATAATATGCATAACTCATGTCAATTAAAGGCGATTAAAAGTCTTGGAACAGGATAATTTAACTACAGTAAAGGTCATTAAATATGCAATGTTAAAAGTCAACAACAATATAAAATCTACCAACACATTTCAGAAAAAGAAATATAAATAAGTTCCAATTTTAAATAAGTGTCTCAAATCGTTTGTATGGCTAGTTTTATAGAATCGTTTGTATGGCTAGTTTTAGAGAATCGTTTGTATGGCTGGTTTTAGAGAATCGTTTGTATGGCTAGTTTTAGAGAATCGTTTGTATGGCTAGTTTTAGAGAATCGTTTGTATGGCTGCTTTCAGAGAATCGTTTGTATGGCTGCTTTCAGAGAATCGTTTGTATGGCTGCTTTCAGAGAATCGTTTGTATGGCTGCTTTCAGAGAATCGTTTGTATGGCTAGTTTTAGAGAATCGTTGCATGGCTAGTTTTAGAGAATCGTTTGTATGGCTAGTTTTAGAGAATCGTTTGTATGGCTAGTTTTAGAGAATCGTTTGTATGGCTAGTTTTAGAGAATCGTTTGTATGGCTAGTTTTAGAGAATCGTTTGTATGGCTAGTTTTAGAGAATCGTTTGTATGGCTAGTTTTAGAGAATCGTTTGTATGGCTAGTTTTAGAGAATCGTTTGTATGGCTAGTTTTAGAGAATCGTTTGTATGGCTAGTTTTAGAGAATCGTTTGTATGGCTAGTTTTAGAGAATCGTTTGTATGGCTAGTTTTAGAGAATCGTTTGTATGGCTAGTTTTAGAGAATCGTTTGTATGGCTAGTTTTAGAGAATCGTTTGTATGGCTAGTTTTAGAGAATCGTTTGTATGGCTAGTTTTAGAGAATCGTTTGTATGGCTAGTTTTAGAGAATCGTTTGTATGGCTAGTTTTAGAGAATCGTTTGTATGGCTAGTTTTAGAGAATCGTTTGTATGGCTAGTTTTAGAGAATCGTTTGTATGGCTAGTTTTAGAGAATCGTTTGTATGGCTAGTTTTAGAGAATCGTTTGTATGGCTAGTTTTAGAGAATCGTTTGTATGGCTAGTTTTAGAGAATCGTTTGTATGGCTAGTTTTAGAGAATCGTTTGTATGGCTAGTTTTAGAGAATCGTTTGTATGGCTAGTTTTAGAGAATCGTTTGTATGGCTAGTTTTAGAGAATCGTTTGTATGGCTAGTTTTAGAGAATCGTTTGTATGGCTAGTTTTAGAGAATCGTTTGTATGGCTAGTTTTAGAGAATCGTTTGTATGGCTAGTTTTAGAGAATCGTTTGTATGGCTAGTTTTAGAGAATCGTTTGTATGGCTAGTTTTAGAGAATCGTTTGTATGGCTAGTTTTATAGAATCGTTTGTATGGCTAGTTTTAGAGAATCGTTTGTATGGCTAGTTTTAGAGAATCGTTTGTATGGCTAGTTTTAGAGAATTGTTTGTATGGCTGCTTTCAGAGAATCGTTTGTATGGCTGCTTTCAGAGAATGGTTGCATGGCTAGTTTTAGAGAATCGTTTATATGGCTAGTTTTGATAATATGGCTCGTTGACAAAAATGTACACAACAAAAGACGATATGATAAATTAAATACAGTAGCATTTAAAAAAGCTAGGGCTAATTACAATTAATAATTTCATTAAGTTAATTATAAGTCACAAAATCAAAAAGAAATAAAACTAAAGCTATTGACTTACGTACAGTGATGACTTGACATTCCCGGTACAATGTTGAAGACGATATAACGTTTTTAAAGGTACACTGTTAAAAAAGGAACATACAAGCACACGGCAAATATTAGTAAAAACAAATATCTGTCTCTTATAGCAAATCTCTTTTAAGCTCAATCTTCTATGCGTATTTATATAGTCTGTTTCCGAGACATTTCTAAAAAGGGCTTACATATATTATCCCTCTCTAGATTAACCTCAATATTTCTACATAATTCTAATAATACAGGCTAAAAATTGTATATATTTGTTTTAAAAAAAGGTCAAGTGAGACTTTTTTTGTGTGTTAAAAAACGCGTTACCAAACTTGGGGTCAGCTGAAGTTCATGCACGGGGAGAATGATGTAAACACGTCGTCTACTTAACTCTTTAGTTTGTTACAAATGTTGCAAATTATACGTGTATAATTATAGTATGAGCATATATTAATACTGATACCACAGTTCTATTTTCCTCTATATTTTACTAGACTTCATGAATAGTAGACCTAATTTAAAATAAGCCTAAGACAAGCATTGCTAGCATGAAATTAAGTGATAAACACACAAAAAAGTTTTTTTATTTGACTTAGAAAAGACAATGACATTGATTTATATTAGGACAGAATATTTGTGTAAGGGATCGTTCGCAAATTACGTCACGCTCGGGGGGGGGGGGTCAATAATATGTGACACTTTGTGAAAAAGGGGGGGGTGGGTGCACAATTTGTAACGTCATACTTTTTTTTTAAATCTAAAATTTTCTATGTATTTTATTTACATAGTATTTTTTTTTATCGTTCGCAAATTACGTCACGCTCGGGGGGGGGGGGTCAATAATATGTGACACTTTGTGAAAAAGGGGGGGGGGGGTGCACAATTTGTAACGTCATACTTTTTTTTTAAATCTAAAATTTTCTATGTATTTTATTTACATAGTATTTTTTTTATAGTAATGAGATTTTGTTTAATGCTTACAGACTCTGACTGTTGAAGATGAAGAGACAACAGCTTACAAGGAACCTCTTAAGGAAAGTAATTTCTTAACAGGCTTAAACAACAATACAAGGAGTATCTGATGTGGTATATTGGTTATTTTAGTGAAATAGATCCTGAAACTATGAAAATAAATTAGATGTGTCAGCACAAACACATCTTTTTAATTTACAATGTATGCTAGTATGCAAAAAAATATTCTAAAACCTTTACTAGATAAAGATAATTTACTAAGGTTATAAACTGGTATCCCAAATACAAGGGTATTTAATGCAACTTTTTGATGAGTGTAAGACCCATGGGTGTAATCTGAAAGTAAGGAGACATAGAATGGGGTTGCCAAAGTTTAACTTGGCATCCAGATTTGGCATTTCAAAAGCAACAGTTTCTAAGGCTTTTTAAAAGTGGGTTAACTTGTTCTACATAAGTGTGTCATCTCTTAGTTATTGGCCAACCAAAGAACAGATATCAAACAATATGCCATAAGCTTTTAAAAATTAATTTTCCCTTACGATGCTAATCATTGACCGCCTGAATTGGAAGCTCAACGTGCAGAAACATTGCAGCATGAATCTTTAATGTATCTCTATTACAAATCTTACATGGCATGGAAGGCCCTAGTGGGGGTTACCCATAATGCTGTTGTTTTTCTTTCTGCCGTCTCTTTCATTGACAGATTGCTGTGAGGTCTGGCCGTACAGATTTATTACAAGAAGGTGACGAAAAAAAAAGGTGAGATAAGGGATTCTTAATTTTAGACTTGACTACACCAAAAAAATAAATTAACTTAATTACTCCATCTAGGAAGCAAAACAAATGTCAACAGAAGAAGTTACGCTGACACGTAGCATTGCAAATTGCAGAATTCATGTTGAGAGATACACAGAACGTGTCAAAAACGTTAAAAATCTATTTAAAATGCTTTGGAGACTATGAAAGAACAATCCTTACAAATTTGAAAGACTTGTAACATTTTTAAAAACCCTTCAAAAACAATCAATTTCATTGTCATAAAATAATCATTTTTTACATACATAATTTTATTGACTAACAATTATGAATGTGAGAAGAATGCAATAATAATAAATAAAATGAACATTTTAAAAAAAGACAAGTAATTTTTTTAAAGTTTCAATTTGTATTATTTTGATCAAGGAACCAAGATATTGGTTGATGATTTTGTAATACAGAAATTGAATGCTGATGTTTTAGTACAGACATTGATTGATGATGTTTTAATACAGACATTGATTGATAATGTTTTAAGACAGGTTTTGATTGATGATGTTGTCATACAGGCGTTGATTGATGATGTAATACAAACAATGATTGATGATGTTTTAATAAAAAAAATAAAATGAAAAGCTGATGTGAAATTAATGAAACAAACAACAAAAAAAAAAGATTACTTAATTGATCCAAATAAATGGCAACGTCTTTTGATAAAATTGTATATATTCATTTTCAGCACATCAAAAATAATAATACATCCACCAACATTTATCATTGCGATTAAGATAACAATAATTTTACTTAAAATAAGTGAAATGTAATATATTTTTTTAGGGAAACGTGTCCCTCGATCGTAAACTCCAGGCATCATGGGTCATAACACCTCACTGCATTAATGACAATTTGACTCTTAACTCTTAAAAAGTGGCGATTTGATTTTATGTCTTCCCGGTGCGCATGCCGCAACATTCCAACAGATTGAGGAACAAATGAATGTCTATAGCTTTAAATTCTTATGCATGATGCAAAATTCCAACAGATTGAGGAACAAATGAATGTCTATAGCTTTAAATTCTTATGCATGATGCAAAATTCCAACAGATTGAGGAACAAATGAATGTCTATAGCTTTAAATTCTTATGCATGATGCAAAATTCTAACAGATTGAGGGACAAATGAATGTCTATAGCTTTAAATTCTTAGGCATGATGCAAAATTCCAAAAAGATTGAGGGACAAATGAATGTCTATAGCTTTAAATTCTTATGCATGATGCAAAATTCCAACAGATTGAGGGACAAATGAATGTCTATAGCTTTAAATTCTTATGCATGATGCAAAATTCTAACAGATTGAGGAACAAATGAATGTCTACAGCTTTAAATTCTTATGCATGATGCAAAATTCCAACAGATTGAGGGACAAATGAATGTCTATAGCTTTAAATTCTTATGCATGATGCAAAATTCCAACAGATTGAGGGACAAATGAATGTCTATAGCTTTAAATTCTTATGCATGATGCAAAATTCCAACAGATTGAGGAACAAATGAATGTCTATAGCTTTAAATTCTTATGCATGATGCAAAATTCCAACAGATTGAGGGACAAATGAATGTCTATAGCTTCAAATTCTTATGCATGATGACAAATTCCAACAGATTGAGGAACAAATGAATTTCTTTATAAGATAAGATAAAAAGGGAATTATTTTTTTATTGCATTGTACAGTTTCAGCAATAATTAAAAGTATTTGAACACAAGACATCTACATTAAATGATGAAGAGAAGAAAAAAAAACAGCCATTCAGTGAACTCTCTTAGTCATATCAGGAACTGATCAGTTCTCATTTAGTTTTGTGACTTCTGCGGAGGCACGCAAGTAAATTCGTACAAATTGAGGAACAAAAGAATTTTTATATCTTCCAGTCCTCGACCTGAGAGAAAAATTCGTCCCGAACGGGATGATCCTAAGTATCTGTGATGAAGAGAGTGGGATGTGTCATCCATATCTTTAATTCCTAAAGCTGAGGGGGTGAATTTGGGTCGAAGAACATTTTCATGGCTTATATAATAAGCTTGACTTTTCCGATATCAAGCCAAAATTTTACGTATTGATATTGATCAAATCAAAGGGTAATCTTGTTTAGTGGTCTACTAGCCAAGTATTTTCATATGAATAAAGTTTTAGAGATTTGAAAATGTGTTTGGTTTTAGAAACGGGACATTTAGGCGTCCCGAGAGACTTTTTTGGGACACCGGGTATGATCGTGACGAACAGCAACAGTCCCAGTGGCCACTGTTCTAGTGGCCATTCATAATAATGCAGCCATATTGGACAATGTGAGAAAGCAACAACGTTTCAGGGTTTGGGCAATTCTTAGGCAACTTCAATTTTATGTATGAGGTAAGGTAACCATAACGCCAAAAAAACTAATAAATCCAAATGCGTAAATGTAGATAACTGAAACCGGTTTCGAAGTTTTGTAAATTCGTGAACAATACGAACAAAAAAGACAATATTTCACGTCCTCCAAATTATATATTTACTAATACTAAATTATGAACATTACGTCACCATACATAGGCCAAATGTCTTTTTCTTACGATCGATGTGTCTATGGCTTCATGTGGAGTAAAGCATTTTAAAACTGAAATTTACAAATATCTAATTGCTGTTTAAGCCTTTTCGCGCGAGTTTATCACATGGGAATAAAATGGCATTTAATGATTGACAGTGAGAATTCACAATCATGTTTTAAAATTAAGTAAGATTTTGATTTGCTTCAGAATTTTTTAAAAATAAAAATCAAGAATGTAAAAACTTCTTTTTTTTAAAAATTAAAATTATTGTCAAGGACACAAACTGGCACACGTCCGTGTTGGGCAATGCACATATTTGAAAGACGCTGTTAAACATTTATAGGCTAAACATAGGACTGTGATCCCTGAAGAGTCATGTGAAGTCGATCACGCAACAAGTGTTATCAGAGTTATCAGCAAAATCAGTACGTTGGTTAGGGCACATTTTAAGATTCAATATCATTTTAAAAAATAAGGGGGCCGTCCACTAAGTACGTCACGCTCCAGAGGAGGGAGGGCGTTGTCTTAGAAAGTGCAATAAATTGTGATATAAATATATATATATTTATATTAACCTGAAATTTACTATGATGTTCAGTTTTTTGTCGTGATGGGTGCATTCTGACAGAAGATGTAACTTTTATAAATTTAATTTTTTAATAGTCACGTGTGCTTCAGATTATATTTTATTTCGTTTCAATTTTTTTTTTTTTTAATTTTATGTTTAAAGTGTGACCAGGGCCGGCGCTAGGAGGGTGCGGGGCCTTGGTCAAATTGAGTTTTGCGGGGCCGTTGACGTTATGTATTCCGCCGATAGGATTTTAAGACACGTTATAGTCGTACTGGGGCCTTGCTGGTCATAATGGGACGCGTCATAACGGATATTTGTTCACTCGCTTAGTTTCCGAAATCTCTATTTTCT
This sequence comes from Lymnaea stagnalis, assembly GCA_964033795.1. Lineage (NCBI taxonomy): Eukaryota > Metazoa > Mollusca > Gastropoda > Lymnaeidae > Lymnaea > Lymnaea stagnalis. The sequence continues at coordinate 628,166 of CAXITT010000452.1, read as the reverse complement.
CCTATAACAAATTACTGGCCCAAATTACTCATCGCGGCTCCATTGTTACCAATAGCGAGGTTGTCGAAAACAAATAACGAAAACACGAAGCTGAATGAGCCATTGTAATCTGGACACAAGCAAAACACAATATATGAAGGCAACGCGCGGGGCCCCGCAAACTCGGGGGCCTTTGGCGGTAGCCCACTTTGCCATCCCCCAGCGCCGGCCCTAGTGTGGCGTACTTTACGTGGTTTAAGTGGGGGGCGGGGTAGGTGTCCGGGATTTGTGACAGATTGACCTATAGCCTGGCGTGTATTGTGGACGGCCACTTGTAACAAAGGATAAAAAACGCAAAATCAATTAAATAAACGTGCAATCCTGGATATAAATAGTTTCAAGAATAAACCACCTTAAAATTGAAATATTCCAAAATCATATCAGTTCATGGAAAAATAACAAACGAATTCATATTGATTTATAACGCTCGTCCAGTAACATTCAAATGTTATCGCAATAATAGCATAACTTCTTCTGAATTTCGGAAACGATTTTACAGCCTTATAACATGTCACCCTAAATATATACAAAGTTGTACAAAAAAGAAAATTCAACTACAATGACAGTTTCTATTTAAGTTCAATAATAATCGAAAAACGAACGTATTTTCAGATAACAATAGTATGCGATGTCCATTTAAATACACTATATATAGCCATAGAACTTTCACGTGAACACAGGACTGGCTGTTTTGTTTTACAGTCTTTAAAAATTATCAACTTCACATTTTTTTGGTATTGTCGTTTTTTTTTTAAATTACATATATATATAAAGTGGATGGTATACTGGTGGATTGCTTCCCTGCTACGCGACTGAGACAGGGTTTTAGCCACCTGGCGTTAAAACGTAGTTTATCTTCTTTTCTTTTTTTTAACCGTATCAAAGATTATTTAATTGTTTTAAAAAATGGGGTGGGGGGGATTGTAATGTGATGAAAAGCATAATGCGTCGTCCGAAAGATATTACATCTATAGTTATCTTCTTTAATTTTGTTTCGTTCCTAGTAAGAGGCCACATGTAAGTGGAGTGAGTTGTTTTTTTTCTCAACATACTCCTCGTAAGTATAATTAGTAATATTTATCCGAAGGAGCAGGAGAATGGGTCCGAATTTTAATATCCGAAAATATAATCATATTCATGATCAAAATCATTGTCATAATCAAAGTCAGGTTCATAATCAAAGTCAGGTTCATAATCAAAGTCAGGTTCATAATCACCTTCATGACCTTCATCACCCAGATCGCCGAAAATCAGGTCATAGTGGGCTCTGCTTGGCAATAACATCAATTCCCGTCGGTCGTCGTCAAAGCGTAGTTCCGGTGCACAACCTCCACTAAACCTCAGTTTGTCCTTGAACTTGTTGGGCAGAGGAAGATCTCGGATTTTTCGCTCTCTGCCTGGTCCCGTTCCTATTGAAGTAGAGACGGCGACAAAACACAATTTTTGTAGGGACATCGGTTCTGACACGAATTCCTCCAGAAATTTAAGACTCTCATTGTGATGATTGTACTCAAGACGCAGACGGGCGCTTTTGTCGTGGGCCAGTGCTGTCACGTCTGAGTTGGTCAAATACCAAATGTCCGAGAAGTAACGGGCTAGTTTCACTTCATTGCACAGCAGAGCGAAACAAAACGGGGAGACATATTTGCCACTTCGAAGACCTCTGTGCCTAAACTGTAATTGATCAGCGTCAATATCGCCTGGTCCCAGGCCAGCTTCTACAAGTCCCTGGACAACGGTCAAACAACCGTTCGATATGAAATAGTAAAGATTTTGAAGACTGACAGATGAAGAACTTCCTCCACGGTCGAGCAGATAAAAAATTGCGTCACGGACTTCACCATGAGTCTTGTGTGTTCTACACAGTCTGCCAACAAGAATAGAGATGGCGTCCTCCGTGTTGTCCAGACTGCGAATATTGACATCGGCATTAGCTTCACACAGAGCTTTGATTGCTTCGTCATTTAGACAACACGCAGCTTTCATTAAAGCCGTTTCACCATCTGCGTTTCGATGATTCACGTTAGTTCCGGCGCCAAGTAATATTCCCAAAACTCCTGCACTGCTTTTATCGTGATTGCTATTGACCGCTGTTAGTAGCGCCGTGTTTCCACTCGCGTCCTGCGCATCAAGGTCTGCGCCATTCTTTATCAAATATCCCAAGATGGCTTCGTTATGTATAGCGGCGTGCAGAGCCGTGCGACCGTCATTGCACTTCTGGTTCACATCTGCTCCTAATTCAATTAAAATTTCCACATTCTTCAGACAGCCACCTACCACGGCTTCGTGCAAAGCACTGACACCCTTAGAATCCACTTTGTTCACTTCGGCTCTAGCTTCGACCAAGATCTTTAACACACCTTCGGCATCAGAGTGTTTAGCTGCCACCATCAATGGTGTCTGTCCAATAAAATCTGTATCGTTCACTTTTGCTCCACTTCTCAAAAGTATTTCCATCATGTCTTTTAAATGTATATACGATGAAGGGGATTCGTCTTTCCATCCATATTTTTGTTTCAGATCTCTTTGGATTTGCTTATTAAATTCTCTAAATATTACGTAAGATAAGATATTAATTTGACTCCTCTGGTCATTCTGCTTGTTGACGTCTGCTCCTCTCTTGATTAACAATTCCATAACTTCGGGTGTATCAGCGTTCATGAGTGGAGTCCTCTCATCAAACAAACAGTTAACATCAGACCCAAGGTCCAGCAGTGTGTTGATAATATCGACGTCTCCCGTCTCAACAGCTTTATGTATAAGACCCATGCTATAATTGTGAATGGCGGATCGAGCAAGATCTGAAAACGCACCGACCAAAAATCTCAGAGAGTGCAAACGTCTATGTGTCACTGCAATGTGTAGCCCCGCCTCTACGTTGACAACTGCTCCGCTTCTCAGCAGGAGCTTGACAGCATTCACCTCGCCACTTTGCAAAGCCATCTCAATTGGGGAGTTAAGGTACAGCGGGTATCGCGCCCGATTGTTACAGTGAATGTCGGCGTTGTGCTTCATCAGAACTTTCAGCAAGTCGCATCGACCCCTTTCTGCGGCTGACATTACAGCATTCTGATGTGGAGGTTTACCGGATTGAGTGTTTGGGTTGGCGCCATGTTGACACAGCAAATTAACGAGCTCGTAACTGCCTATGTTCACTGCTACGACAAGGATATCAGCTCTGTGTGTCGTCTTTAGGAAAACACCAGCGCCAGTTTCAAGAAGTTTTCTGATGATCTCCAATTCAGTCTTGATGACAGGGCATTGTTTAGATTGTTTTGCTTCTATGTCTTCCAGAAAGTCAATCAGCAATTCTTTATCAGAATTTATGCCAGAATCATATATGCCGTAATCAATCAGATACCGAGTACAGTATAAATCGCGTTGAAATACTGCAAGTCTCAGAGAACTTTGGGAGCCCTTGGCCTCACGCTCGAGAAGTGATATGATTGCATCGACATGAAACCCTTTAATGGCCTGGCTATCGGTTTCTGGTGCAGTGCTTAATTTTGTATTCATTTGTCCTTTGCAGTCGTTCACATCTTTGTCGATGTCTTTTCTCGATTTGATGAGAAGCTTCAACGCGTCAAAGTCCAGAGCTTCCACAGCTTTCATCCAACACGTGTAGCCATCTTTGTTTCTGTGATGAACATCGACAGACTTTTGCTTTAGCAGCAGACCGATCATATCTTTCGACCCACATGTTCTGACCGATAAGGTCAAGGCCGAATCACCGCGTATGTTCGAGGCGTTCACGTCAGCGCCTTTGTCCAGGAGCAGCCTGACAATGTCTACGAATCCTTTCTCAACGGACACCAACAAAGGAGTGTAGCCCAGGGGGTCACTGGTCTCAGTGGAGGCGCCCCTGAGCAGGAGATGCTGGACTATCAACTTGCGACCTTTGCTGCACGCCACCAGGAGCGCCTGATCGAGATTCGTCTGCTGGAGCCCATTGGTCCTTCCGTCTGATGATGCAATCAGTTTAATGACGTCGTCTGGATTTCCCGAGGAGATGGCCTTATATAAATCCCCGCATGTTGGCTCTAAAATGGCATCTGCTGTCGCCGATGCGAGATTGCTGTCGATGATGTTCTGTGAAGTCGGTGCTGCGGCGCGACCTGCTTCTAAAAAACCGCCTACATGGCTGGTTTTAGATCTAGACAAGTCTTTTCTGTAGAGTGGTTTACTGCCGCCTCTGTGTGTACCGTTTGAGGATGGATGTCGCTTTGACATTGTAAGGATATCTGGAAATTTATGGAGAAAAAAGGGAGTTCTCGGTGTAAATGGAGATTTTCGTATTATTTTAAAAATCATGATCTTCAGCTTATCCACGGAGCAATAGCAAAAAAATCTTTATATTTTTTAAACATGTGTTATGTTGTTGATTTTTTTTATTTTTGTATTTTTTAGTTTAATATTGTAAATTTGTATTTGTAAGCACAATTAATATTACAATTTGTTTTTTGTTGACTTTGTACCGCGCTTCGAGCCTTTGGGGATGAAGCGTGTTTTTGAAATGAACTTTATTATTATTATTATTATTACAAACGCATTTAACACGTGACCAATAATTTAATTAGTAGAAATGAATTTGTAATATTGAAATTCCCTTAGACTTATATAAAGGGAATGGGAATAGAAGGGGAATCAAATGAAAGGGATCGGAGCTGGGTTTTTTTCTTTTAACATGCTGTTACATTTGCGCTTTATTATTGATTATCTGTTAGCCATTATGGTATTATTTTACTTTAAATTTACAATTAAGTTAGGCCTTTCCTAGCCATTTGGAATTAAAACACTCTCAAACATATGTTTATATATATATATATATATATATATATATATATATATATATATATATATATATA
>CAXITT010000452.1:597683-616543 GCA_964033795.1 Lymnaea stagnalis | reverse complement strand
TTTTTTATTGGGGGGGGGGGGGGGGGGGGGGATGACGCAGTGTGTTTTTTTTATTTTGTTGTTGATTGTTAATGCTGTTCGGAATGAAAGAAAAAAACATAAAGAAAAGAAATAATGATTTTTCTCAACAAAGGAAAAGTCACCGTGAGACAGATGAATGTACAGTTCAAAACTCCACCAAACTCAACCTGGAAGATCAAATAAATCGTTCTTCACGCTGGACGTAACTTACCGGGAGTTTGGGGGGGGGGCTAATAACTTGAAATGTATTTTATTTCTAGTATTATTCTGTGCTATATTTGCGGTACATTTTATAAGCAATAATAGATTCATAAATGCTTTACAACATTCTGAAGAAAAAATAGATTAAAAACAGAGCACAATTCTCTCCCCCAAAACTTTGTTCAACTTCCGTGTATTTTGTAAAAACCATTAGATCTAAAGGACAAGCATAAAAACAGTTTCTTGTACACAGTCGCCTCAGATGTTCACTCTCGTCTATTTGCTCGATGTGTAGCAATTTTTTAAAAATATCGGTAGAGTTTTTCAGTATTCAAAGATTTATTTGTTTAATTTTTTTTTTTCATTGGAGTTGTGTTGGTTTACAGAAATAGGTTATCCTTGTTGATGATGTAGCTCTGAGAACAGCGGTGGAGGCAATGTTGCAGAACAAAACGTTGGCCGTAGAGGAGAAAAGTGTTTTGTCGCAACTCAGGCTTTGTGAGAGCTGTTTGTGTAGCTGTTTGTCGAACGACCCTTTTACACAGGGGTCGCCTAAGACCATCGGAAAACACATGTTAATGAAGTAGCAACAAAAAAAATAATTTTATGGTTTGGGGGGGGTCACCACAACATGAGGAATTGTGTTGAAGGGTCGCGGCATTTAGACGGTTGAGAACCACTGATCTGATACAACTCGCTTCTTCCATTACAGACTGTACCGAGTACGGGGCGGACCTCGTGATCATTGTGGACGCGGCCCCCGGCGCCAGCGATCCTTTAACAGGAGTGAGGACCTTCGAAGAAATCATCGGCTTCACCAAGGGCCTCCTGCGGCAGCTAACGATCGAGCCGAACGGGTCGCGTGTCGGCCTCGTGTCCTACGCCAACACGACGAGGGTGGTGTCGCGTCTGAACCAACACATGGACCACTCTTCCTTGAAAATTCAAGCGTTGGCTTACATGAAGTACAGGTAGGTCGAGGCGACGGGTGGGTGGGACTAGTTAACCTTAGATGAGCAACTCATGTAAGAGAAGGCGAACTCTGAGATAAACCCGTAGATCGCGTCCCGTTAGCGATTAAAGACACAATGACAATTCCGACAACTCCTGCAACTTGGAACGTATGAAGAGCACAGTGGGTAGCCTAAACGTCAGTGTTACCTTCTAACATCGAACACCGATTAAGTAGACTGATCGAGAAAGCTGGTAACATCACACAAACTAAACACCCTTCACAGTCGGTACGAATTTAGTAGCGTGCTTCCCCCCCCCCTCCCCAAGTGGTTATCAAATCTAAATGATCACTAATTAAGTCATTATTGTCACTAATGGAGTTTATTAATGTCTTGTTTCTACGATAGAGACATACTTAATTTTTCTTGAGTTTAAAGTGTTATAATTGTATAATGTTGTCTTGGTTATAAATATAATGAATTTATGTATGCACTTTAAAATGAAAATGTACGAAGTAGTCAAAATACATTTCAATTTATTCGGATCAATAAATAATCTTATGTTATATTACTTTGAATCCTGTGGGCCATTTGGAGATGCATTTTGTCTTTAAACTAGTTGGTGACAAAAGTATTATTTTAATGTTTATTTTAATGTTTGCATGTCTACAAGTTGAATCGAGCATTTTGAAGACGTACTCTTAAGAAATCACGTGACAGTAAATAGGTTACAGTCATTGCGGCTCCTATTCAAATATGATTGATTGTATGAGTGGTGGCGAGTGCTTTGAATGAATATGAATGAATGTATGAGCAGTGGCGAGTCCTTTAAACGAATATGTTTGGATGTATTTCAAATATCTTCATTTAGACCCACGACCAGGAATGCAACTCTGGCCCTGGAAACCACAAGATCGAGAGTGCTCAACGTTGGAAAGGGTGACCGCCAAGACACCCTTGATCTAATCATACTGATAGCAAACGGGACATCCGAACATGCAGACTTGACTCAGGCATTAAATATGGTATACGGTTCAAAGGTCAGTTTAAGGATTGAAACATATGTAAGGCTCTGAAAATGTGTCAACAAACAATCCATGCGTCTGATTTCAATTTTATCTGGAGCAAAAAAAAGTAAATCTGTTTGAGAACTCTTAGATAGTACTAGAATACGAGGTCATTTTCGAAAACTAGATGAGAGACAGTTAAAGTAGTCGAATGCATAACTAAAAACTATAGTAATCAAACCAATATGCAGCTGTAAGTAGTCGAATCCATTACTAAAACTATAGTAATCAACTGATATTCAACTGTAAGTAGTCGAATTCATAACTAAAACTATAGTAATCAAACTGATATTCAGCTGTAAGTAGTCGAATTCATAACTAAAAACTTAAACTGTAGTGGTGAAACTGATATTCAACTTTAAGTAGTCCAATCCCTAACTAAAACTTTATTGGTCAAACTGATATTTAGCTGTATCTAGTCAAATTCATAACTAAAACTATAGTAATCAAAGTGACATTCAGCTACAAGTAGTCCAATCCATAACTAAATCTATGGTGGTTATACTAGCTATAGTAAGCAGCTATCATGGCAAAACATGATTGTTCATTGAATACCGTAACATTTCTTTTCCAGTTATTCGCCATCGATGTGGGAGCTACCTTGAATGAAAGCAGGCTCCTCCACATTGCCCCCAGTGGGGTCTTGGCGCTGAATGTGTCGTTTAATAATGACGTGGACATTCTTCGAGACCTCATACATTATGCCTGTCAGGGTAAAATATGTGATTTATTTCCTGTGCAAATCCTACATTGACATTTAGTTAATTTATTTTGATCAAATTTCTTTGAGAATATTATTGCAAGCTGTAGCAACATGTAACCCTTCATTGTAGACTGACCCTCTTATATGGGCAGGTTGTTCAGATGGTGAGCTCGCTAATAATTGTTGCGCAGTGGATAGTGTGTTGTATTGTGCACTGTGTAATTTTGAGAGAGTTAGTTAGTAGTCAATGAACGCCCTTCTCGTTATTGACTTGGTGCGTTATTTTGGGGGTGATTATGATGTATAAAGATGAATGGCTATCACCCCCCCCCTTCTTTAAGTTAAGCTCACCAGAACGACACTTTTCTCTTTTAACAAAAAAAAACTTCTCAATTTTTGTTTACCTTCTCAGGATTCAAAAGCAGTGATGTCCCCCTAGACGACGGCATTCTTTCTGATCAAGATGAAAAACCTCTTGTTGAGCTGCATACAAAAAGTGATATGACTTCGCGTCATCACACGAACCTCCAAGAACATTACAAGTCCACCACATTCGATTGGCCGCGAACTACAGCAACGCCATTCAAAAGCGAATCACACAGAGTGGTCCAGCCGAGAATAGAGTTCATGGAAACAGTATTTTTGGAATATAGTTCAAGTTCACATCTGTCCAGTGGTCAGTTCAAGTCATCGACGTCAGCGCTTTCGGGCACAATGGAACTGGCAAGTCGGGTGAAAGAAAATAGTACCTTGTCGCCAGCCAATCCATTCAGGAACCTGACTCATTCGGTAGACACGATTCTACTCAACGAAGGTCAAGGACAAAAAGAAAAGCATTCATCGCGACGTCTGCAAGAAATTTTTAAGACGCGTGTGGCACGCGAACTTAAAGTTACGTCAGAGACGATTCTTTCAGATGAAGTGTCCACCCTACAAGTATCGAGATATGTGGAAGACCTTCTAATCGTTACTCAACTGCCGACTCTTTTGGTAACAAGTAGGACAGATGACCTTTCGATAGCCTATGGGACACCTTGGACAGAAGTCCTGTCTACTCGTTTTGTGATAAATAATTCAAAAGACGATTTAATGCTATCTAAGCAAGAGCACCTTTCAGTCATGACTAGGCCAGAGGACCTTTCACTCATCTCTAAGCCAGAGGACCTTTCAGTGATTTCTAGATCAGAGGACCTTTCATTGAACTCTAGGTCAGAGGACCTTTCAGTTATCTCTAGGTCAGAGGACCTTTCAGGGATTTCTAGATCAGAGGACCTTTCAGTCATCTCTAGGTCGGAGGACATTTCAGTGATTTCTAGATCAGAGGACCTTTCATTGAACTCTAGGTCAGAGGACCTTTCAGTCATCTCTAGGTCAGAGCACTTTTCAGTCATGTCTAGGTCAGAGGACATTTCAGTCATCTCTAAGCCAGAGGACCTTTCAGTGATTTCTAGATCAGAGGACCTTTCATTTAACTCTAGGTCAGAGGACCTTTCAGTTATCTCTAGGTCAGAGGACCTTTCAGGGATTTCTAGATCAGAGGACCTTTCAGTCATCTCTAGGTCAGAGGACCTTTCAGGCATTTCTAGATCAGAGGACCTTTCAGTCATCTCTAAGCCAAAGGACCTTTCAGTGATTTCTAGATCAGAGGACCTTTCATTTAACTCTAGGTCAGAGGGCCTTTCAGTTATCTCTAGGTCAGAGGACCTTTCAGGGATTTCTAGATCAGAGGACCTTTCAGTCATCTCTAGGTCAGAGGACCTTTCAGGCATTTCTAGATCAGAGGACCTTTCAGTCATCGCTAGGTCAGAGGACCTTCCAGTTATCTCTAAGTCAGAGGAGCTTTCAGTGATCTCTAGGCCAGGTGACCTGTCGTCTATGTTAGTGACAAGCAGTACCAAAAATCTATCAGTTTACTCTTTGACAGCATGGTCCGAAGATGAGTCCAGTCTCCCAGTGAATTTTAGGTCAGAAGACATTTTAGTCTCCTCTAGATCAGAGGACCTGTCATGGCTGTTATTGACTAGTAGGACACATCACCTTCCAATCATCTCTGGGTTACACGTAGTGTCTACTTTCTTAGTGAAAAGTGTGACAGAAGAATTTCCAGTCCTGTCATGGAGTCATTGGTCAGACGATAGCTCTCATCTGTTAGGGACAGCGAGGATAGAAGAAACGTTAATTGTGTCTGAGAAACCTTGGTCAGAAGCTTTGTCTACTCCATGTTTGACAAAGAAAACAAAAGAATCTTTAATCTTACCTGAAAAGCCTTGGTCAGAAGATATGTCTACTCTATTGTCGTCGAAAGATACGTCTACTCTATTGTGGTCAAAAGACGCATCTGCTCTTTTATGGTCAGAATATAACTCTACTCATTTAGTGACAAGCAAGACAGAAAACCCTTTACTCTTATCTGAGAAACCGTGGTCAGCAGATACGTCTACTCTATTAAGGTCCGAAGATACGTCTACTCTATTAAGGTCCGAAGATACGTCAACTCTATTAAGGTCCGAAGATACGTCTACTCTATTAGGGACAAGTAGAATAGAAGGTATTTTAGTCTTATCTGGAAAACTTTGGACAGAAGACGTGTCTACTCTACTAATGGCAAGTAGGACAGACGAATCTTTAATCTTATATGGGAAACCTAGGTCAGCAGATACGTCTACACCATTAAGGTCAGAATTTACGTCTACTCTAGTGGTGACAAGTAGAACAGAAGAATCTTTAATCTTATATGAGAAACCTTTGTCAGAAGATACGCCTACTCTATTATGGTCAGAAGACGTGACTACCCTTTTATGGTCAGAAGATGAGTCTACTCTTTTAGTGGCAAGCAAGACAGAAAACCCTTTACTCTTATCTGAGAAACCGTGGTCAGAAGATACGTCTACTCTATTAAGGTCAGAAGATACGTCTACACTAGTATGGTCAGTAGATATGTCTTCTCTAGTGGTGACAAGTAGAACTGAAGAATCTTTACATTTATCTGGGAAACCTTTGTCAGAAGATGCGTCTACTCTATTAGTGACAAGCAGGGCAGAAGATGTCCCAACGCTCTCAGTTACGAGTAGGTCATCAGACTTTCCCACGTCCTCTTATTCATCTCTCCGAGAAACCGGTTTCACAGCTCTGGTAACGAAAACCTCAGAGTATAAGACTCAGGACGGGCGAACGGACATGCCTGAAATCTCCATGGGAAGTCTCGTGTTGCAAACCACAGACGCCTGGGTCCACCCAAGTGCCACCAGCGAAGCTAACATGAATTCATCCATTGACGCAGACGATCGGTCTGAACGAGGTGGGGAGCTCTCCAGTTATAAAAAAAGCAACATCATTGTTGGAGTCCTCGCCACACTTTTTATATTGGTTGTTTTAAGTGCGGCTGTAGCGGGAGTCTACCGCAAGAGCTTGCATAAAAAACGCTTCAAGATGGTGGAAATGACGTCTTTGTAAATGTAATCCATAAAAAAAGTATTGAAGAAATCGTCAACGGTTGAGCTACAACGAAGACGGTTGTGTTGATATGTGGACGTAGCTGCACAGGTGTAAACATTTGACACTGCCACACAGTCTAACGTACGACGCGTGTACACGTGCGACGTTAACAAAGGATCGCTGAAAATTGGCTGGATGTGTGACAACACATAAGATATTGTTAACACAGTTAGACTGTGTCCTCGGTGAAAAAAAGAACATTAGGGCTGGACAACCCAGGGCGCGCAGCCCTATTGCACACCGACGCGATCGGCGAATGGTCTTGTAAACTGTGGCGAGTTCACATTTTCCCCTAATTAAACCAAAAAAATAATGTTAATATTGTTTTTACCATTCAAGATTATGTTCAACCTATGTAGCTGAATTGATGGAATTTACAAAATATTGTTCAATGTTTTTAAACAACGTGGTTGGGGGGGGTGGTGAGAGGTGTGGGGCGGCCTTCTCTTTAATGTGGTTCATCAAGTTATAAATATGGAACCCGTATTGTTCATATGAATTTCGACACCGGTGAGAAGTGACTGAGTAGAAGAATTTCACCAATTTTTTTTTTCGCCTTGTCAATGAAAATGCATTTCAAATTTCACATTAAAAATATTTAGGTTAAATATTTTTATGCTGCTGATTTTTTTCATTTATTAAATTTAGTAATTAGTAATTCTCTGTTTACATATTATAGTGTGGCGAATTGTACAAATTACTTTGCCACAACTTGGGCTCTCTTTGGGATAAAGGTTGACCTCCATGCCTATATATATATATATGTATTGTAGAGACCGACCGAATTTCGGCTTCTGTTTCGGCGTTGAAAGTGGCCATTTGATCACTTTCGGCCTGGTTTCGGTTTCGGCCGAAACTGAAAAGTTAACTTTCGTTTTAATTTCGGTTTCGGTCGAGAGTGATTGGGGCTCTTGGCCATCTGGCCGAAGGCAACTGAGGTTTTTGGTCATCTACCAGAACTAAGACTGTCATTTTTAACTTTCGGCCCGGTTTCGGTTTCGGTCGAAATCAGAAAATTACTTTCGTTCGGTCTCTAATATATAGGTTATTTGGCGCCGCTAAATAAGCATGAGTTTGGGGGGGGGGTTGTTTTTTTGTTTGGTTAGTTGGTTTTTTTTTTTGTTTGGTTAGTGGGGTTGTTTGTGTTTTTTTGTTTGGTTAGTTGGTTTTTTTTTTTGTTTGGTTAGTGGGTTTGTTTGTGTTTTTTTGGTTAGTGGGGTTTTTTGTGGTTTTTTTTTGGTTAGTGGGGTTTTTTTTTGTTGTTTTTTTTTGTTTGTTTAGTTGGGTTTTTGTTTGTTTTGTTTTTTTGTTTGGTTGGTTGGGGTTTTTGTTTGTTTTTTGTTTTTTTGTTTGGTTAGTTGGTTTTTTTTGTTTGTTTGGTTAGTGGGTTTGTTTGTGTTTTTTTTGGTTAGTGGGGTTTTTTTGTGTTTTTTTTTTGGTTAGTGGGGTTTTTTTTTGTTGTTTTTTTGTTTGTTTAGTTGGGTTTTTGTTTGTTTTGTTTTTTTGTTTGGTTGGTTGGGGTTTTTGTTTGTTTTTTGTTTTTTTGTTTTTTTTTTTTTTTTTTTTTTTTTTGTTTTTTTGGTTTTTTTTTTTTTTTTTTTTTTTTTTTTTTTTTTTTTTTTGTTGGCTTTTGTTGTTTTCTTTTTCTTTTCTTTTACAATATGTAAAATTTAAAATACATGACCTCAGCTTGGATGAAAAGAAAAAATTATACTTGACCGTTAGCGGGTTAACGTACCATCCGGCCGTGCTAAGACCAATCCTGGTAGAACAGTTTCATCATTCTCCTCGATGATGATGACGGCGCTGATGATTTTAGTTCCGTTCGATCAACTCTTTTTTTTTTTTTTTTTGGTCAGGTCTATCACGCCCCAGAGGCGGGGAACTGAGAAGGAGGCCAGGTGGGTTCAACTCAACGAGTTCTGGGCTCGGCAGAACAATGGACCCGCTTAAAGCAAACGCCGCATGGAATCTTACTTTACTGCTGTATTCTTTTTTTATTCTTTTTTTTTTTTTTTTAGTTTTAAAACTGTCCTGCATTGGAAATTGTATTATTATTTTTTTTATTTGCTTTACATTGCTTTGCTTTATACACAATATAATTAAAATGAAAAANGTTCTTGCTTTGACTATCGAATCAATGGTTTTGTTTTTTTTTTTTTTTTTTTTTTTTTTTTTTTTTTTTTTTTTTTTTTTATTAGTTTTAAAACTGTCCTGCATTGGAAATTGTATTATTATTTTTTTTATTTGCTTTACATTGCTTTGCATTATACACAATATAATTAAAATGAAAAATCTATCCGTTTCATAAAAATAGATGAGAAAAAATAGACTTTAAAAAAATATATTTAAGTTATATCACCTGGCGGAAGCGCCCTTTTGCGTTGGGCGAATTCTTTTACTTTTATACGTAAAAGATTCCATTAGAAACTGGATTATCTGGACTATCTGTGATAAGGTGTCTGCTTTATTTGCTTGCAAACAATCTAATGACATTAAGCTTTTTTTTTAAAGTGGCTACAGTATTTTTGTATAAAATGTTGCACTTTGTGAAAGAACCTGTGATAAGTGTTAAAACAATATTTTTTTTTAAACGTATAATCAACCTATGAGTTAAGAAAGACTCTCTTATAGGGGAATATTTAAAAATTAAGTTAAAAACTGTAAAATAGTTGAACTTTAATGAAATGATAAACTGATTTTGGGGCGTGGGAGGCCAGAGAATTCAGGATCTAGTTGAAATGTCACTAGTATCCTAAGGTATCAGAAATGTCAGGTCCTGATAGCATTTTCATGACTGCCCCACAGGGCCGTGCTTAGGGAAGGCTGGGTCCGAGGCGAGGCGTAAACCTGTCGCAAGCGTATGCATCCTTTCTCGTACGCGAAATTTGCCAATTAACATCTCGGACGCTGGTATGATGTTGTTGTCAATGTTTTACATAGCGTCTGATTCACCATCTTGTTTCCTGCTCGTTGTCAATTGGCGAATCTTACTTCACAGGCAGTGAAACTATACACGATTGGTTTGTACAATCTAGTCAAACTGAGGCCCACCAAAAGACAGAGACAATTGTTTCTTGTTGAGGTTGTTTCTGTATATGTGCTGTTTCCTGTAGAATTATATGTATCGCTGTCAAACATCCATCAACTGGATCAATCTCGAAACGTGCATCGGCTCATTTCAATCCATCGGCTACGCTCTCTAGCAACGTATCTCATGTTAACCCATCAGCTGAATTCTCTGACGATGTATCACATATTAACCCATCGGCTGAACTCTCCAGCAATGTATCACATATTAACCCATCGGCTGAATTCTCTGACGATGTATCACATATTAACCCATCGGCTGAACTCTCTAGCAATGTGTCACATATTAAACCATCATCTGAACTCTCTAGCAATGTGTCACATATTAACCCATCAGCTGAATTCTCTAGCAATGTATCACAAATTAACCCATTGGCTGAATTCTCTAGCAATGTATCACAAATTAACCCATCGGCTGAATTCTCTGACGATGTATCACATATTAACCCATCGGCTGAACTCTCTAGCAATGTGTCACATATTAAACCATCATCTGAACTCTCTAGCAATGAGTCACATATTAACCCATCAGCTGAATTCTCTAGCAATGTATCACAAATTAACCCATCGGCTGAATTCTCTGACGATGTATCACATATTAACCCATCGGCTGAACTCTCTAGCAATGTGTCACATATTAAACCATCATCTGAACTCTCTAGCAATGTGTCACATGTTAACCCATCAGCTGAACTCTCTAGCAATGTGTCACATATTAAACCATCATCTGAACTCTCTAGCAATGTGTCACATATTAACCCATCAGCTGAATTCTCTAGCAATGTATCACAAATTAACCCATTGGCTGAATTCTCTAGCAATGTATCACAAATTAACCCATCGGCTGAATTCTCTGACGATGTATCACATATTAACCCATCGGCTGAACTCTCTAGCAATGTGTCACATATTAAACCATCATCTGAACTCTCTAGCAATGAGTCACATATTAACCCATCAGCTGAATTCTCTAGCAATGTATCACAAATTAACCCATCGGCTGAATTTTCTGACGATGTATCACATATTAACCCATCGGCTGAACTCTCTAGCAATGTGTCACATATTAAACCATCATCTGAACTCTCTAGCAATGTGTCACATGTTAACCCATCAGCTGAATTCTCTAGCAATGTATCACAAATTAACCCATTGGCTGAATTCTCTAGCAATGTATCACAAATTAACCCATCGGCTGAATTCTCTGACGATGTATCACATATAAACCCATCGGCTGAATTCTCTAGCAATGTATCACATATTAACCCATCAGCTGAATTCTCTAGCAATGTGTCACATATTAACCCATCATCTGAACTCTCTAGCAATGTGTCACATATTAACCCATCAGCTGAATTCTCTAGCAATGTATCACAAATTAACCCATTGGCTGAATTCTCTAGCAATGTATCACAAATTAACCCATCGGCTGAATTCTCTAGCAATGCGTCACATATTAACCCATCATCTGAATTCTCTAGCAATGTGTCACATATTAACCCATCAGCTGAATTCTCTAGCAATGTATCACAAATTAACCCATCGGCTGAATTCTCTAGCAATGCATCACATATTAACCCATCAGCTGAATTCTCTAGCAATGTATCACAAATTAACCCATCAGCTGAACTCTCTAGCGATGTATCACATATTAACCCATCGGCTGAATTCTCTAGCATATCGCATATTAACCCATCAGGGGAATTCTCAAGCGAAGCATCACATGTTAAATCTATTGATTACCAGTGGCGTCTCAATTAAAAATAAATCTGATAGCGCCGGGTCCCGCAGCGAAAGACTCCTTACATTGCCTTTTAAATGTGTCATTACTGTCACACTGTCTTGGTGTTTGCCAGTCGCGAGGAAATAACAAAAAAAAACGGTTCGACGATCTTTCTCGTTGGTAGCCTTGTACCAGCTGCAGCAGTGTTTCCCAAACCCACCTTGTACCAGCTGCAGCAGTGTTTCCCAAACCCACCTTGTACCAGCTGCAGCAGTGTTTCCCAAACCCACCTTGTACCAGCTGCAGCAGTGTTTCCCAAACCCATTTTCCCCCATGACCCAGCAGGCATTTTGGGATATTTGGGAAGCGCTGAGCTAAAGCATTCCACTCCGGCAGTTACCGTGTCAGTGCGAAAGAAGCCGATGTTGGACATTGCCATCTGTGATGGAAACTGAATAACAAACATGATGTCCAGAAGAGTACATTTAAAAAACAAGGGATGACTTCATGACTATCTAAGCTATTATCCACTAGGTGTCAATTTATACCACATCAATCGTTGAGCCACGTTGGGGGAAACTCGGTGAGGATTTTCTGATAGACTCAGCGAACACCTTCATGACAGTGCTATGACTTGCGACCGTCATGGTTTACAATCTGTACGTACATGGAAATAATTGCTCTATATTGTTAATCTGTCGACATATAATATATCGCACATGGTTTCCATTAGCAGTTACCGGAGACGACGTTAAAAAACACAAATATATAATGTGTCCATTGTAAGTTATCGTAAGGCAGAAAGACATTTTGTGCTACAATTGATCCCATTAAAATGAAGTTAATTCAGTATATTCAGACAGTATTCAGGGACTTCTAATTAATAGGTCAAGGTGAACAGTAAGCACGTTCGCTTGCCTCGATGTTTTTTTTAACGCACTAATGGTGTCACGCTGCCCGTTAGCATTCACACTTCTACCGGAAATGGTCTCCACAGCGGGTCTCCGCTGGGGGTGATATCTAGGACTCAGCAAGTAATGGACAGCCCGAATGTTGGAAGAGATGGACAGGTCAAATGAGGGAGGCGAGGAACGGTCAAATGATGGAGAAGATGTACAGGTCAAATGAGGGAGGTGATGGACAGGTCAAATGATAGAAGAGATGGACAGCTCAAGTGAATCGTTCAATTAATGGCTTTGGCGTCAAAGGAAGTGGGGCCTCATTGAAATATTTTTGCCTTGTTTTTATTGTTGTTTTATTGTTGTTGTTTTGCTACTTTTGCAGGTTTTTTGAGTTTTTAATTGTAGTTATTTACTTGTTTTATTCACGTGTAATGTTAGTGTTTCCCAACGTGCGGCGCCCCACAAAAGGGGGGGGGGGCATTTGATTGTTAAGGAGGCAATTTGTTGTTTTTTTTTTAACCATCTAGAATTTGAAGAACCATCTTCTACTACGCTTTAACTAGTATTATAAAAGGAAATCAGCAGAGTCTGTATATTTTTGTGAAGAATCGCTAGGCTCTCATTTTAAAATAAGCGTTCAAAGTGTTGAAAACAAGTTACAGTTTGAATACAGGTATTAAAATATTATTTGTGTACTACATAAGGGCATATGAATTTTAGAAAGTCTTAGCTGGGGCATGGCACCAAAAAGGTTTGGAAACACTGCGTTAGCCTAATGTACAAAATAACCCCAACGTCTAAGTCAACGCTGCATTTAAATTTTCTTAAACGGCTTTTTACACGGCAGTTGACTAAACAGGTACTCATATCAATGTTTAATCTTAAAACATGTATTTGAAATCATTTAACACCTCTTCAGTCCTCGGGAATTTTCCACCATAACCACTCACCCCCCACTTTTTTTTCCCCCCACTCTTTATCACTGACCGCATGCCATTCCATTGACCGTGGCTGCTTCCGCTGTTGTACTGATCTCGTGACGTGTCGTAGACGTCGGGCGAGTGTTAAGTGGACGAGGTCGTGATAGTAATAAAAAATATTTAAAAAATCCCACTCGCAGACTTAAGAGGGTCGTAAGGCGTAAACCACTCGGTCAAATAACGGGGCGACTATCGAATCCTTCGCTTGTCAGCATTATGGGAAAATGTAAGTACTGGCAACGCTTTTAGCCTGCCATTTCATCGGAGATCTGCTTCAAATTGGATTTTCCATCTCCGGAAACAAAAAAATGTATTGCTGTTTATTTATTTTATTTTTTAATGTACAATATCTTGCCAGTAGCGTTGTTTGTGTTGAAGTTGGAAAGTTAAAACCGTTGTTTTAAAAAGAATTGTGAGTTTTTTTTAATCCAAACTCTTTGAAGCCCATTGTTGATGTAATGCACAATTCAACCTCTCTCGTTGATTTCGGCGTCACGTATTGGTTGAGTGACTAAGATATCGCGCTATTCTTGTTACGTATTGGTTGCGTGACTAAGATAGTCGCCCTATTCTTGTTACGTATTGGTTGAGTGGTTAAGATAGTCGCCCTAGTCTTGTTACGTATTGGTTGAGTGGCTAAGATATATATAGTTTCTCTATTCTTGTATGTCCTGTATTTTGTTTCACGTTATCATTACAATAATAGGAGTTTAGGGGGGGGGGGGGGAGAATGTGTTACTTTTTTTCCCAAACAACCAAAAGAAACACAAAATTCTGCGTATTGATTTTGTAATTTGTATGTCCTGTTTTTTGTTTCACGTTATCATTACAATAATAGGAGTTTAGGGGGGGGGGGGGAGAATGTGTTACCTTTTCTCTCCAACAACCAAAAGAAACACCAAATTCTGCGTATTGATTTTGTAAATTAGATTAGAGGTTCACACTTAGCTGGACAGGATCACAAGGTATTTAGGTGAGATCACTCTTGGACCATACCACGTAAAATCTTCCATTTAATCTTACTTTTAGGTGATACCGGCTGTCTTCAAAGTCTTCAACATACCAACTTAAGGAGTCGTTTCATGGCAACAACCCAAAGAGCGGTACAACGACGAACCTATGAGGGGGGCGGGGCGATGGGAAGGACCGCCCTAAGTGTCAATTTCTTGGGTGGGGGAGTGGCTAATTAGGTTATACAACTTTACATCAATAATGCCTAGTTTTGTTTACTTCCGTTGCGTGCATGGGCGCCCGCAGGTAGGGGCAAGGGGGGCGGCAAGTGCCCCCCCCTGGATTGATTGGATAAAAAAAATTTAGACAAAAATAGACAAAAAATGTATTAAAGTAAAGAGAAAATAAAGAGAAAGTAACTAAGCTGATGTCCTGTCCGTTCGTTCACCATACAAATACGCTACAGTAAATTAAAACTATATTAAAACATTACTAAAAAATTTTCCCCCCCCCCCTGGAAAGTTAATTGATTTTTTGCCCCCCCCCCCCACCCCCAGAAAGTTTTCTGCGGGCGCCCATGGTTGCGTGTCTTCTTCATGCCAATTTATGTTCTTTTTTTTTTTTAAATGTTTATCTATTCGCCCAGGGGGAAACACATTTCCTTTACAACTCTTCACGTACAGTGTTAAGTTCCCAAGAATTATTTTACTGATTGGGATCAATCCACTTCAGCAAGCCATAATCAGATGTGTCCATTTTTTTTAACCATTTTTATCTATTCTTTGTTTTACAAATTATAAATTGATGAGACACAAACGATTTGTTTAAATCGACAGTATAGGTCTATTTTAATGATGATCGCACAGAATACAAAAGCAAACGCTTCGGCCTAACGCCTTCATCGGTACAACAACAACAAATTAAAAACATTCATATAAGTATAAACGTCAGTTTTTATTTTGAAGTCTTTAAGTCTAGGTTTTTTAATTTTGTGGTTAAAAAAAAAAGTAGCCGATTCCATTTTTTTTCTAGTATAATTTATTTATTTTATAATTTATTTATTTTATAATTTATTTATTTTATAATTTATTTATTTTATAATTTATTTATTTTATAATTTATTTATTTATTTATTTATTTATTTTATTTTTGGGAGGACGGGGTGTATTTTCCAGGAAAAAACATATTTATTAGTTTAAAAAATCATATCTTCAGCTGTTTGAAAACAGGGTGGCGTCAGACTCATTGGCGCCCTTTGCTAGACACACCTCTTGCACCACATCCCTCACAAAAATGGGTTTTTAAAGCATTTTCTTTTTTAAATTGGAAACGTCGGTTATTAATAGAAGAAGTTGTGGACAAACATCAAAACTGCATTAGAAGTACCCGGCTTTCCCGGGGTTACAATGGCACAGATGTAACATGTATCAGCCCGGTCCGTAAGGTGTACTATAGTTTACTAGTGGAGGGGGTTGAAAAAAAAAAGCACTTTAAAAATTTTAATCTATTAAGGATTCTGGTCCAAAAGTGGAACAGTTATCACAACAAAAAGTAGGGTGGGTGCAGTTAACCTTTAAAAATTATATCATTTAAATATTTTACCAAATTTGGTAGTTTATGTCATGTTAAATCTTTTATATTAAATTCGTTTTTGTTCTTGTTTTTCTTTCTGGCTGGGTGTGTGGCAAAATCTTCAGACGGCTAACTAACACACGTCCCATCAATCTATCCAGCTGAAACTTGGCACACACACACTCGTTTTCCAATGACAACACATATTCTATCGAATTTTCAGCGGCAACACACTAGAGTAAGTTTCCCCAGTTTTTTTCATGGGGTAGATGAGGAAAAAAGTATTCCCTTGATTTTACGTAATAAAATTCCCTATAACTACGCAGAATGGGTTCGTAAAGGTTTTTCTCCAATGACAGTTAAACCTGGTGTGGGAAGCAAGCTTTTTCTCCATTGACAGTTAAACCTGGTGTTGCAAGCAAGCTTTTTCTCCAATGAGAGTTAAACCTGGTGTTGGAATCAAGCTTTTTCTCCAATGACAGTTAAACCTGGTGTGGGAAGCAAGCTTTTTCTCCATTGACAGTTAAACCTGGTGTTGCAAGCAAGCTTTTTTCTCCAATGAGAGTTAAACCTGGTGTTGGAATCAAGCTTTTTCTCCAATGACAGTTAAACCTGGTGTTGGAAGCAAGCTTTTTGTCCAATGACAGTTAAACCTGGTGTTGGAAGCAAGCTTTTTCTCCAATGACAGTTAAACCTAGTGTTAGAATCAAGCTTTTTCTCCAATGACAGTTAAACCTGGTGTTGGAAGCAAGCTTTTTCTCCAATGACAGTTAAACCTAGTGTTGGAAGCAAGCTTTTTCTCCAATGACAGTTAAACCTAGTGTTGGAAGCAAGCTTTTTCTCCAATGACAGTTAAACCTAGTGTTGGAAGCAAGCTTTTTTCTCCACTGACATTTAAACCTGGTGTTAGAATGAAGTGATTTCTCCAAAGAAAATTAAATCCAGCGTAAAATTTTTTAACTAGGGCTTAATCGGGTTCAGTTTTTGTTTTTTTTGTACACATTTTGACCTGAGTTCAACCGTCACGCATGCGTTCGCTGCTTGGCAGCCTTTTTTTTTTTTTACGCAGTACTAATAATATAAAAACATGTAGGGTAGGGGGGAGGTTCGGTGGTGAAAAGGAAGCCACCTCAACAGAAGCAAAAAATATAAGAGAAAAGGCGCGTGTTATATTTTAAAACAATTTTTGTGGGGGGGTTTTTTTCACGCATGCGTTTGCTGCTTGGCAGCTTTTTTTTTTTTTTACGCAGTACTAATAATATAAAAACATGTAGAGTAGGGGGGAGGTTCGGTTGTGAAAAGGAAGCCACCTCAACAGAAGCAAAATATATAAGAGAAAAGGCGCGTGTTATATTTTAAAACAATTTTTGTGGGGGGTTTTTTACTTGAGGTTTTATTGTGTGTCGTTGGGGGGGGGGATGGGGTTGATAAATTTGGGCTTATTAATGTGCGTTATTTTAAATGTTATGGCAGTGGGGGGTGAAATGAAATGTCACATTAAGAAATGGCGTCAGCGGGCCGTCGAGCTAATTCTTTTTATGCCCTCCCCAAAGCACCCCCACTAAGCCCAGTATCGGGCCGCGAAGCGGCACGTAGGAGATGTCTCTTTGCCAGGGCAGCCCCCACCCGAGTCCGCTCGATAGGGTTCCGCTGGGGGCCGCCAAAACTCAAAGACACCCGGTCGGTCCAACTCTGTGGTTGCACACAGTGCGAACGATCGACTTTCTCAGGAGTCGGGATGGTAAATGTACGTCCTAATACAGTAGTTCTCAACCTTTCTAATGCTGCGACCCTTTATTACAGTTCCTCATGTTGTGGCGACCCCAAACAAATAAATTATTTTCGTTGATACTTTATAACTGTAGAGTATATGTTTTTTCAGATAGTCTTAGGCGTCCCCTGGGAAAGGGTTGTGCGACCCCCAAAGGGTCGTGACCCACAGGTTGAGAACCACTGTCCTAATATCTTCCCCCACCCATCCCGGGGAAGCGTTGGACGCCCATTAAGAGGGTTTCTATGTGGGCTTTTACCGCGCTCCTAATTTGCGAAGTAGCTGGGACGAAACAGTTGCCTTGGAGCAGCTTCTCAGGGCTGCATAGTAAGAATCATCGGCTAGAGCAGTGGTTCCCAAACGTTTAAGTTTGGCGGACCGGTGAACAAGTTTCGAAATTTTACCAGAGACCGGTGCATGATTTATTTTTATACTTTAATTTCTTTTTGACAATAAATATTTATGTTATGGGGACCGGCAGCGTTAGGCATGCGGACCGGTGAAGGTCCACGGACCGCCATTTGGGGACCACTGGGCTAGAGGTTACCAGTGTGTGTGAAGGTTTTTATTTTTGGTTCTATTTGCTTAAGATTTAAACTTTAAATTGTCTGTTTAACATCTTTTGACTGAAAAGCTGAAGTAAATTCAGAAAAGAATCCTTAAAAAAACGGATATGACAATATTAAAAAAGAGATTTCCGTTGCCACAAAGGCCTTTTTTCCCCCTAATCATTATATTCTGTCTTGCTATGGTCGTGGCGGAAGAAGATGCTCTGCAGAAAAACCAGTTATTTGTTGTTCTTTTCATTTAAATTATTTCCAGCTTATATATATCTTGTTCCTTATAATTGTTTTCGCGGCTTTAACGCCGTCTTCACTATAATATAAACATAAATAGTTGAATATCGCTAACGCGTGTACTTGCAGATCATCGTCCTAGGAATAGGATACCCTCTTGTCGACAAAGAACTTCTCGAGATCGCTACAAGCCCGGAACTGAAACACGTCGTGACCAATTTCTCTCATCTTTCCGGAATGCTTAAGGACCTTGAGTCTGCTACGTGTGAAGGTAAATGCCGAGTGTGGGACCCGGGGGTTATAATGTCGAGATAACTGGGAACACTATTATAGAGACTGTCGCGTACAAAGTCCTTCCTTTAACCGTAATGCTTGCGGTGGCGTAACAACGGCTTGGCATTGGGGTAGTTGCCAAGGGCGCCGGCCTGCGCCAGTTCAAAAGGGCGCCACTAAATCTCTAATTTTTTAATTGTTATTTAAACAAAAGGGCGCCAAAAATAATGTAGCCAAGGGCGTCAAAAACCCAGTTACGCTCCTGAATGCTTGTTATTTTTTGGCATCCGTTGAGAAATAGATACTTTTTCTTTTTTTTTTTTGGGGGGGGGGGGTACTTTCGTTAATTTTTGGGCTTTTT
>CAXITT010000452.1:579262-596682 GCA_964033795.1 Lymnaea stagnalis | reverse complement strand
TCAAGCGATTACTTGCTAACGATTCGAATCAAACGATTACTTGCTAACGATTCGATTCAAGCGATTACTTGCTAACGATTCGAATCAAACGATTACTTGCTAACGATTCGATTCAAGCGATTACTTGCTAACGATTCGATTCAAGCGATTACTTGCTAACGATTCGAATCAAACGATTACTTGCTAACGATTCGATTCAAGCGATTACTTGCTAACGATTCGAATCAAACGATTACTTGCTAACGATTCGATTCAAGCGATTACTTGCTAACGTTTCGAATCAAATGATTACTTGCTAACGATTCGATTCAAGCGATTACTTGCTAACGATTCGAATCAAACGATTACTTGCTAACGATTCGATTCAAGCGATTACTTGCTAACGATTCGAATCAAACGATTACTTGCTAATGATTCGAATCAAACGATTACTTGCTAACGATTCGGATCAAACGATTACTTGCTAACGTTTCGAATCAAATGATTACTTGCTAAGGATTCGAATCAAACGATTACTTGCTAACGATTCGATTCAAGCGATTACTTGCTGAAGATTCGAATCAAACGATTACTTGCTAAAGATTAAGCGATTACTTGCTAACGATTTGAATCAAACGATTACTTGTTAATGTTTCGACTCAAACGATTACTTGCTAACGATTCGATTCAAGCGATTACTTGCTAACGATTCAATTCAAGCGATTACTTGCTAACGATTCGAATCAAACGATTACTTGCTAACGATTCGATTCAAGCGATTACTTGCTAACGATTCGAATCAAACGATTACTTGCTAACGATTCGATTCAAGCGATTACTTGCTAACGATTCGAATCAAACGATTACTTGCTAACGATTCGATTCAAGCGATTACTTGCTAACGATTCGAATCAAACGATTACTTGCTAACGATTCGATTCAAGCGATTACTTGCTAACGATTCGAATCAAACGATTACTTGCTAACGATTCGATTCAAGCGATTACTTGCTAACGATTCGATTCAAGCGATTACTTGCTAATATTAATTAACCATAAAATACCATTTATTTTCCCCAAAAAATAAGTTATTGTAATTTTTTAAAAACAACTTCGAAGATTATTTTGCAGAATTTTTAAAACATCCCATATCTCTCAAACAAACAGATGGCACCAAGAGTGTGACCGACGCACCAGTAGCTGAGGTATTAACACCACCACAGAGAGAAAATGATGTTCAGTTAAAAAACTTCGAGAGTCAGCCTTCCGTAGACAACAATTATTTGCTCAGCCCTTCTTCATCTTCTAAAGTATCGAGCCATCCTTCAGAACCATCCAACTCAAATTTTGAAACAGATTCGATACCACTGCTAGGGTTTTACAAATCGTATTCAGGTGATTTTAGTTATCGCTCGAGTTTATTGCCCCCATGTGTCTTCCTCGCTTCCTGGAACGCCTTCATTTCATCGTTACACTTCCACGTCTAGTAAGTCACTGTCTTCACGGTTTTACAAAATACATGACCGGCAGTCGACCAGTGAAATTATAGAAGAAAGTCTCTTCATCCCTGAAATATTCAGTAAATCTGACATTGATCTTCATGCAGCTACAACTACAACCCGTCTTCCAGATGATCTGATTTCCTCACCAGCCATGGCACTTGAAGCCATACAGTTATCGCCATCAAGCATCCTGCCAGTGACTCCTCTCTCAAGTGACGTACCAATCACAACCCCTGACTACGGTGTTCTCCAAAGTTCGGTCATAGAACATAGGTTCGCCTCGTCTCACACAATTCCTCACGTAGATGCTTTTAATTCACTGGATGCGACGACGTCATCTAGCCCCACGCCACTGTTGACACCGAAGCTCCTGTCCACAAGAACACCCTCACCGGATGCATTTTTAGAATCTTCAATATCATCTTCTTTATTGGTGCTGTCGCCAACGAATGCATCATCTTCCTTGTCCATTACACCAACATCTACGATTTCGTTTTCATTAGAGCCTTCTATCTCATATACTCCGACATTATCACCTGTTAGCAGGTCTTCAGACGATCCTACTTCCAGAAACTCCATCCCTGGCATTATGCCTACGTTTACGATAGAGTACAAACAGTCCCAGAGCCAAATTTTGTCTTCAATTTTTTACAAATTAAATGACTGGCAGTCGACCAGTGAAAACATAGAAGAAAGTCGCTTTATTCCTGAAATCTCCAGTCAATCTGAAATTCAGCTTCGTGCGACTTCCACACGTTTTGTAAACGATCTGATTTCCGCAATAGCCACGGTACCTGAATCAATACAGTTATCGCCATCAAACGTCCTGCCATCAACTCCTCTCTCCAGCGACGTATCAATCCTAAATCTTGGTTATGATGTTCTCGTAAGTTCGGTCATAAAAAACAGGTTCCCCGATGCTCACACAATACCTGACTTTGATGCCGTTAATTTAGTGGTTACTATGACGTCGTCTACTCCCTCTCTACCGTTAACACCGTTACTCCTGTCCATACTAACTTCCTCATTAGATGCATTTTTAGAATCTTCAACATCATCTTCATTATTCGCGTTGTCGCCACTGAACGCATCATCATCTTTTTCCATTACGCCAACATCTACGATGCCGTTTTCATTCGAACACTCTATTTCCTATTCTCTGCCATTATCGTCTGTTAGCAGCTCTGCATACGATTCTATCTCCAGAAACTCCATCAATAACATTATGCCTACATTTACAACAGAGTACAAACCGACTCAGAGTCACGTATTTAAAACGGAAAACTCAGAAAGTATTTTATTGACGAACCATAGCGTCTTCGTTAACGTAAGCACAAATTCATCGTCCGTCGAAGCAGGGAATTCTGAAACTGGAGGAGATATGTCCTCTGACTTTGTAAACATATTCATAGGTGGCGGGGTTGTCGGCCTGGTTACACTGTTGGCCACCAGCATCATCTTAGCTAGGGTTTGTCGAAATAAAAAAAATGGATTTCGATGAGGC
Source organism: Lymnaea stagnalis (assembly GCA_964033795.1). NCBI lineage: Eukaryota > Metazoa > Mollusca > Gastropoda > Lymnaeidae > Lymnaea > Lymnaea stagnalis. The sequence continues at coordinate 593,698 of CAXITT010000452.1, read as the reverse complement.
TATGTGATGAGGATGAAACAAGATATTGAAAACATTAACAAGCAAAGCTATTTATTTATCGGAAGATTTCCATAATCATTTTCCCCAAACATTACATCAATGTGGAATTATCTGCATTCATTTATATATATATTCCTCTATATAAATATATTTAAAAAACAGATTGGATAAAGTAAAATGTTTAAAATTATGAAAAAAAAAATTTTGATTTATATTATTGCTTGAAATCTCATTTTGTATACTATAATCAATAGTCTTGACTTAACGCCAAGTTGTTCTATTTATTGGTTGGTCTTTCTTTTCAAATCTTAAACGCTGTGGTCAAAGAAATGTGTGTGTTTATTTATAGTTTTTTTGTTGGTTTTTTTTTGTTGTTTTTTTTTTTGTTGTTTTTTTTTTGTTGTTTTTTTTTTTTTTGTTTTTTTTTTTTTAATGAAATGGTTTTTTTTTTTTTTTTTTTTTTTTTTTTTTTTTTTTTTTTTTTTTTTTTTTTTTTTTTGTTTTTTTTTTTTTGTTGTTTTTTTTTTTGTTGTGTTTTTTTGTCTAATGAAATGGTTCTAAAAATTGATTTAAAGATTGAGAAAATGGAATCGGTTATCAAATACTCAACTACCTCGATACCAACCGGAGGCCGTAATGTCTTCAAGACTTATGTTTAGACAGCAGTGACGGTCTTCTGATGGCAGTTCGTTATGTTTAGACAGCAGTGATGGTCTTCTAATTAATAGGGTCAAGGTCTACAGTGATCATGTTTCGCTCGCCTAGCAGCACTTGTGGCGTCGCTCTGCCCGCTAGCATTGACACTTCTACCGCAAGTGGTATCCGCAGAGTGGTCACTTCTGTGGATGACTTGTATGACTCATCAAATGATGGAGGCGAGGGACAGGTCAAATGAATCGTTCAGTCTATCTCTGAGTCGTTGGCGTCAAAGGAAGTGGGGACTCAATGAAATTTACCCAAAAAAATGTGTCGGCTTTTTTTTTTCCTTTTTTTTTGGGAGGGGAAGGGGTAGTTTGTAATTTTTTTAAGTTATTTTCTTGAAATTTAGTTTAGGTCTTTCACTATGAAATGTTTTCATTGGCGACTAATAGCTTTCAAAATAGGGTCCTTCTAGACTTGAGTGAATACCTGTTATTTAACAGTAAGGCATTATCGGAGAATAACAGTTTGGCGAGGAAGAAAAACCACGCTTGGCTTAACTACTAAGACTTAAGACTCGTGTACAAAAATAAGCCAAATATTCTAAACTAAAAAGGAATTAAATTTTCTTAAACGGCTCTTACACAGCAGTTAACCTAATAGGTTGTCGTTTTAAATGTATAACTTTGAAACATGTATTTTAAATTATTTCATTCTACTCCCGGCCTCCTCCACCCCCCCCCACCCTCGGGCATATTTTCAAAATGCCCCCAGTCAACTCTTAATACTGACCGCATGCCATTGACCGTGGCTTGTTCTCCGCTGTTGTAAGATCCTGTGACAAGACTCGGTGTGGGGACGAGTGTTAAGTGGGCGAGGTAATGGTAAGTAAGTCCACTTGCTCACACGAGAGGGGACCGGACGGCGTCAACCACTCCGCCAGTGACATGGTGACGTCTGAAATCTTCACTTGTCCGGATGGCGAGGGAAAGTAATGTGTCCAGCGCTCTTTAGCCTGCTATCTTATTGAAGCGCTACAATTTGTTGTTTTTTTCTTATTTTATCAGCACTTCGAAAAGATAGGTGGAACTATTTGTTTTATGTACATAATCTTGCCAGCAACTTTGTTTACAATCAATTTGAACATGTGATATCATTGTTGTTGTTTGTTTTGTTTTTTTGTTTTTTTGGTTGGTTGTTTTGTATTTGTATATTGTCCCAAACTCTAAAATGCGCATTCAAAACGTAACCTTTTTGAGGATGATGTAGGTGATACGCATTGGATGAACAACAAATAATTGCTCTATTCCTTTCATTTAGTGTCTCCAGCAACCGAAAAAAATTCACGTCCGATACTATCTCATTGTGCTCGTTTATAGTTGCCCCTAGATATTTGAATGTAGCCACTCTCTCAAATTGGTCGTTGTTTATATTGATGTTATCATCACAATGGGAGTTTCTTGACATTATCATATATTTTGTCTTCGGTTCATTTAAATCAAGACCAGCTTTGACTGAGGCATTTTCAAGTTTCCTTCAAGCTTCAACACAAAATAAAATCATACATGCAAAGAATTCAAGTGTTCATTTCGCTTCAAATTCATTTAGTAGTTTCTTCTTTTTTTTTCTTTTTTTCATTACGGCCATCCTAAAGTTGTTACTGCGTTTATGTAATCAATTTAAGGATGGTAGGGATGCACTGCTTTGAGCAGAAGCTGATAAGTTGGTTCATATATGTAAAATAATTAACTGTTTAATTTTTAAGTAATGACACATATTAACACCAAACGTATGCCTAATAAACATACAATTTGCACGAGAAGGGAGGATGAGGGAGCGTCATTTCTGAGGTTCGTAGCGGGCGGTAATTAGTCAAGGTACACCACTGAATTGTTACCATCATATTTTTTTACCATAACCATCGTTGGACCTTAAAAAGAACTCATCCCAGTTTTCAATGACATGACCAACTATTTGTTCACGCTCTTCCATACCTATATTTTTAAGGTTATAAAGTATAAAGTAATGATATCACCCGGAATAAGCCCGGAATATTCCCAGAATAAGCCCGGAATATGCCCGGAATGTGCCCGGAATAAGCCCGGAATCTGCCCTGAATAGGCCAACTCCATCGCCTACAACCGATACGACTGTGAGCGTGTGTGTGTGTGTGTGTGTTGTCGTCGAACCATTCAGGTAAACCCATTCGGATATAACTCGTTGGCATTAACGTCGTGAGTTATCGTAAAGTTGTAATGTGTCTCGTACAAGGACACCAATTTGACTGAGGTGTCCTTCTGGAAGATTAAAAAAATGTTGTTTTTCTTATTATTTATTTTGTCTAAAGTGTGACTACGTTTAAAGATAAAACTGTGAAAAAATATAAATATGTTAATAAGGTGCCAATGCCAAATATGCTCCCCCCCCCCCTAACCTTATCTTTATCACCACTATCCCCACCCCCACTTGCCTAACACATTTCATCATTCATCAAAAAGAGGTCAAGATGGCGTACAGCAATGACGACTTCAGACACTTAAAGAAACGAACTTAAAAATAAAGTGAAAAGAAAGACATGTGGCCGCGTTCTTTAATTCAGGGTTTCCAAACCTGTTGTGCTCGCAATCCACGCGGGGTGCAAGCGGGCATTTCAAGGGACGCCAGGAAAAATTATTATAAGAACAGAGAATTCATTGACTTCTCAATTATGATATATATTTTTTATACATTGTTTTATTAATTTCTTCATTAACATTTTACTTAATATGTCACACGTTTATTTTCTAAGTTCTTCATTTCTCTTTAAAAAAATATTTTTTTAAAAGAAAATTTTAAAAAACATTTCTCTTTGTAATTCAATTTTGACGAATGCGTGATCAATTTTTGCCCCATTTCATTTTAAAATTATTAAAATGCAACATTACTGTTATAGGCGTGCTGCAGAGACTTAGTAAAAAAAAATATACGTTGTCGGTGGGAAATTCAGAACAGGTTGGGAATCCCTGACGTGCATACTTACGGTTTACAATTTAATCTCCGGATGCAGTTGTCGTACCACCGGTAAGTACCCGCCGAGCCGTCGGATATTCGTTCCTAAACATATTGTTGAGATGATGGTGAATGTTGTTATCTTTAAGTTAACATGGGTTGGTTCATTTTAAAAAACGCATAAGATACTGTCACGGAAGTATTGTAAGTGTGCCCTCTTGCGCGTCGTAGTCCAAATATGTGTTGTTGTGGTTTTTTGTTGTTGCATTCTTTATTTCTGGGATTTTTCAATGTTGGGGTTGCGCTCCCAGAAAGAACTGATTGTACATTTTTTTTAAAGGGCTTTGAACCGGATAAAAATATGTTATTATGTTTAAAAATCACATCTACAGTTGTTTGGAAAAAGGAAAAAGGTGGGGGGGTGAGCGGGCGTCAGATTATTTGGCACCCTTTCGTAGACAAGCTTCTTGCGCCACACCTTTAAAAAAAAAAAAAAACTAGATTTTAAAAATAAAAAGAAAAAATCGGCATCTTCAATTATTAAGAAGCAATCAAGTTTTGTAAAAATATTTTGAACATTTTTAACTTGAAGCTCCCAAATGTGTTTAAACTTTAAATTATATAAAAATATGTTATTATGTTTAAAAATCACATCTACAGTTGTTTGGAAAAAGGAAAAAGGTGGGGGGGTGAGCGGGCGTCAGATTATTTGGCACCCTTTAGTAGACAAGCTTCTTGCGCCACACCTTTAAAAAAAAAAAAAAACTAGATTTTAAAAATAAAAAGAAAAAATCGGCATCTTCAATTATTAAGAAGCAATCGAGTTTTGTAAAAATATTTTGAACATTTTTAACTTGAAGCTCCCAAATGTGTTTAAACTTTCAATTAAGAAGCAGTCTTATGTATTCAAATGTTTTTCGAATACAAATAATAATTTATTTTCAAATATCTTTCACTAATAAAAAAAAAAGTTATAATCTGCACCCTCTAAATCCAGAACAAATAAATCCTTTTGAAAAGAAAACACGTTTAATTTTGTCCATCTCAGAAAATGTTCCATCCCATGCACAACAAAATATCACTTTGCGTTTCTATCGTCTGCCAAATTTGTGACAGATTCAACCAGGCGGCGGCATGTTTAATTCATATCTATTAATTAGACACGAACAATTTTTGTCAATATAACCATATAAGTTAAGCTTTAATGATAATTTTACATAATAAACAAATATACCAAACTATATAATAAAACAAAATAACGCTTTCAAAAAGAAATTGACGCAAAATTAGATCGTGTGAACTGAAAAAAAAAAAAAATTCGACCAAATTTCCGTTCGATCAAATTTCAGTCGATCAATTTTCGGTCGACGAAATTTCTTTCAAGCAAATTTCAGGATACGCGAATGGAGGTAGGAAAACGTGTAAACAATGTTTAGCCGTGCAGGTTCAAAAATTATGAAAAAACCCGTGAGGAGCCAAAATGATCACTAAATTGATCGTGGGCTCCTAAGATATAGAAGAAGAAGGAGAAGAAGAAGAAGATTGTACAATTTATTTTTAATAACTTATTTTTATAGGTCTTCATTTGTTAAATATATATATATATACATATATGAATATTTTTTTTAATTATTAGAACGTTATTCAAGTTACGTTATAAGACGCGCACAACTACTGGGTTAAATGTGGTTCTATTCAAAGCAAATGAGTATTAAACTGTGTGTGCGTTTTCTGGTCTATTGCCCTATATATAGGTACTCTGTTCTTACGTTGTGGGTCATATGCTGCTAAGATAGTTTCCATGACAACCGATGAGTCAGTTTGGTGTCTAGACTGTAACTTACTACAGTGTGTAGAATTTATAGGCATATGAGAAAAAACGTAAGTGTGTTTGGAACAAACTGCTTTAATTTAAAAAAACGAGGGGTGGAGGAGAACAGTTTTACACATATATATTTTTTTTCCCAACCAGTTTATTGAAAAAATATGTTGGTAAGTTACCTTTTATACTCGAGGGCAGACGAAGTAACGAATATAATAATAATAATAAAGTTCATTTCAAAAACACGCTTCATCCCCAAAGGCTCGAAGCGCGGTACAAAGTCAACAAAAAACAAATCTATAATTCGCCACATTTAAAACAAACACAACACTACAAAAACTAATTACAAGCATACAATATCAAAGTCTTTCTAGCCATTTCAACCCGGAGCAACACAGCAACACATGGAAAATAAGGTAGACAATCATCCCAGAAGGTATTTGCGAAATAGATGTGTCTTTAGATCTGTTTTAAAGGACTCCAGTGTCTGGTTGTTTCTAAGATCGACAGGAAGGGCGTTCCAAATTGTTGGACCAGCAAATGCGAAAGTGCGCTTTCCGTAAGTCTCAAGGCAAACACGTGGTGTCGAGAGTTTGCCACTATCGGATGAGCGGAGTTGTCTAGTGGGTACATAAGGCGTCAGCAGCTCTTTCAGATAGGACGGCGCCAGGTCATGTAAGCAGCGGTAGCACAAAGTTGCGATTTTGTACTCTATGCGAGCACGCACCGGTATATAGACACATATACGCCACATACACGCACACATACGCACTCCCCCTCAAGTTGCTGTCCTGTATAAGCACTTGCCAATTGCAGACACTTAGAAAAGACACATTAGAAAAAATATATATATATATATATATATATATATATATTAAACTACAGTTATATAACACTGAAGAGCTCAGGTCTGACCGACGGGAAGATTCGTTGACGGACAGACGTGTGTGAGCGAGATACGGAGCCTTACGTGCACAATTACGGGAGAAAATATGGCAAAGATAGCGCAGGTTGGACCGTGAGGAATACAAGCAGCGAATAATTTCCTTTGTTTCTATCAAGAAAGTGTTTGGCTTTTTTTTTTATTATTTAAAGTAATTGGTGCTGTTTTTTTTTTTAATCTCTACATGTTCGTTAGCTCTTAATGTGGTAGACTCTGAGTATTAAATTTTTTGCGATAAAAATATATAGATCTAATTATAAAAACGTCACAGTTCTCAGTTGCAAAAAATACATTTTCGAAAAAAAGTGTGTTCCATTTTCTCGCTGTTCCTAGTGGCTTGGCGGAGTACGATTATTTATTTTGATTGAAAAATTATTGTTGACGCAAAAAGCAAAAAAAAAGAAGAAGAAAAGTAAAAAGATGTGTTTTCTCTCGCTGTTCACATTCGTGACGTTATGCTGTTCACTTGGACTTGGCGATTCTGAAAACGCAACTCAAGGTAAGTTGGGTGTGTTGTGGCCAAGGGAATACCTGTTCTTATGGCTACACAGGCATTGCAAGATACAATAAAAGGAAACATAGAGATTGTTGGTAGTTGTTGTTTTTTTAATAATAATAAAGTAGCCAATAAATTGATGCAGTTATTTTATGACCGTGACAATCTAAATTGCTCTCCTCGGTCAAATAACTACAGAGAGAACTGTATTTCTTGGGCTATTGAATTAAAGAGTAAAGTATTCAGTCATTCAAAGAGAGAAATACTATAATCAACAGTTCGAAGAGATAATGTTTCCACATTTAGAATGCACACAAAATTAAATTACTTTTCGTGAGTTCATGTTCGGGGCCGCGTTCCGGTAAAATGAATCTTTCTTTTTTTTTTTTTTTTTTTGGTTTCTGAAAGGGAAAGGTTTCTTGTAACAAATGTATGTCTTTTAAATTAATAGCGTTTACTGTTTGAACGGCTGTTCTCATGAGTCAAAATCACTGTACCAAGCACTGTACCAAGCACTGTACCAAGCACTGTACCATGCACTGTACCAAGCATTTTACCACTGTAACAGAGTAAAATAAAAAAATTTGGCTCTCCCGAGTTGGTACATATGATTTTTGGGGGAAATTGTGCTTAATTTATTTTTTTTTAAAGGAAAATTGACAACATGAATTTTATGATGATAAATGAAGGACTGCGTTCAAGCGGTGTGAAGGAAGCAGCAGGTGAAGACATGTGCATGCATGAATCTAAAGACAGGGCAATAAGGGAGGAATGTATCGGCTAAGAGTCTTCTTAAGCAGACATGACAAATGAAAATACGACAATAAATAGAAATTTGTTGTTTCTTTTAAATTTAAGTGTTTACCATTTCATGATCTAGTAATGAATTTTATGATCTAGTTAGGAATTTTACGATCTAGTTAGGAATTTTATGATCTAGTTAGGAATTTTATGATCTAGTTAGGAATTTTATAATCTAGTTAGGAATTTTATGATCTAGTTAGGAATTTTATAATCTAGTTAGGAATTTTATGATCTAGTTAGGAATTTTATGATCTAGTTAGGAATTTTATGATCTAGTTAGGAATTTTATGATCTAGTTAGGAATTTTATGATATAATTTGTTTTGCTGCTTTCTTCTTTGAATTTCTTGATTTGAAAATGGCATCCAAAATATAAATGAAAGTTTTCATGAGATAAGTTGCGTCATCAAAAGTTGCCGTAATACGCCTGATGCTTTTCCCGGAGAGTCTTAAAATAGGTCCAGTTTATCCCACGGCAAGGAAAGGGGTTTTGCAGGAGGGCTTTCGGCTCGGGTGGCAATTTTTTACTTTTCATTTTTTTTTCTTTTTGTTTACATTGATGGGCGACATTTGAGGCTGAGCTATTTTCCTGGAATGGGGTGGCTAAAAGCTTGTTCCGCCCATGGCGGCATCAACTCTAGCTACACCACTGAGTTTAACCACACGTTTACCGTATGGCCGATATACCGCAAATTTGACGCGGAATGATGCATGTATCTGTCGCCAACCGTATCCGGAAATTTGTTTGTGAGAAATTTCTTCAACGGAAAATTGATTGACGGATATTTGATCGAACGGAAATTGGGTCGAATTCTTGTTCAGTTCACATGATCTAATTTTGGGTCAAATTTCTGTTTGAACGCATTATTTTGTTTTAATATATAGCATTAGTAATATAAATATTTATTGATGCAGTTTTTTTTTTTTTTAAGGTAAAGCTCAACGGAGTTCGTGTGCAGCAGTTTGAAATATTTCTACAGTCGAGAGTTTATTTTTGTGTTTATTGTAATGTGTAATTTCTTATCCCTGCAGGCTGTCACATGGCAAAGTTGGATCTGGTCATCATTGTGGATTCGTCTGCAAGCGTAGGCTCTGGCAACTTTACAAAAATCGTCAAATTCATCCTGGACCTCGTCAAGCCGTTGCCAGTCCACTCTGAGGGTATTCGCGTGGCCCTGGTGAGATATTCCTCCACTGCCCAAGTGATTTCATACCTCGGTAACGATATGAATCAACTGGAGAAGTCTGCCGCCCTAGGGAGTATGAAGTACAAGTAAGTGGTATATGTTTTCATACGTTCAACTTGAGTAGTTGAAGTTCATGACTAAATCATTGACATTAATAACCAATAAAAGTGATCTTTTTGGTCTTGGCCAAAAAATGATTTCGGTGTTTTAGTTGTTGGTTTGTTTTTGTTTAGTTTTTTTAAATGTATTAAATATAATTTTTAATGAGAAGAATCTATTACCAATTAAAAATATTATTAATTTTCAGTTTTAAATTGGCAATCCTTTTAAAGCAAATGCTTTTTCCAAATGCCCTTGTGGAGACTTATTGAACAGAAAATGCGGGAGAATTTCGATTAAGAATTTCTTTCATATTTTATGTGTACATTTTGAGTAAATAAAATGTTGAACCTTTCAATGGATCTTCAAAATCATGGGAGAGTAGAATAATTTTGACAAATGTAAGCAACAAAAGCTTAAATCGTAGCTTCTCAATCAGTGGCGTAAGAGGGTGAAGATTAGGTCACTGTCCGCAAAGGATGCACGGTTTCTCTTTACATTAGGGTGCGGCATATTCGTCCTACTACCGACGGGTTTTTTCATGGAAATGGGTTGCAAAAAATCCACGCCCACCCTGGATGTAATTAATCCTAGCAACGCAACTGTTCTCATTGTGGTTGTCCTCGAGATGGTACTCATCCCTCACGGTAAGATGGCAACTGGTGACAAATTTTATTGAATAGAACGATGATCAATAAAAGATGCACCTGTCCTGATTGGAAAAAAAAGGGATTAGTTTGTGCTGGTCCATCACAAAAAATAGTTTGAAAACCACTGATTGCTGCAAGATTTTGCACCGGGCGCATTCTAGTCAGTGGTTCTAATCAGAACTACACCGACTCTGTATTTATAAATCATGAAACTCCACAGCCTGTAAGTAAAAATAAGTCCATCGATATTTTATCATCAGGGCTGGAGCAACGAGAACAGACCTTGGCATTGCACTGACCAGGAATGAAGTGCTGATCCCTGCAAGAGGTGACCGTCCAGATGTCCCTGACCAGGTCATACTGCTAACTGATGGAGAGTCAACCATTAAGGCGGCAACAAGAGCGGAGACAACGCTGTTGAAAAAACGTCCAGGTCTGAAGGTGGGTGGCTGCTCTGCTCGTCTAACTCTGGTAAAGAAGGGCGCTTAAAATTTGGGTTTATTTAATGCAGGGACTGGTGTGGGCATCTGGAAATAGTAAATATCAGATTTTTCCTTACCTCGAAGTCCTTTTGTCTAAGACACTTTCATTTTGTCTAAGACACGTTCCTTTTGTCTAAGACACTTTCATTTTGTCTAAGACACTTTCATTTTGTCTCGCTGTGGTGGCGGAAGAAGGTGTTGCGTGGGCAGAAACGCAAATTTCAATGTTTTTTGTTTTATTATTGCAAGATTCTATAATATATCTTGTTTCAAATATTTGTTTTTCACGGCTTCAACTGTCTCCACTATAATATAAAAATAAATAGTTGAATATTGCTAACTTTGCACTTGCAGATCATCGTCCTCGGAATTGGAGAGCGTCTTGATGACAAAGAACTTCTCGAGATCGCTACAAGCCCGGAACTGAAACACGTCGTGACCAATTTCTCTAATCTTTCCGGAATGCTTAAGGACCTTGAGTCTGCTACGTGTGAAGGTGAATGCTCCGTTTGTATCCGTTGATTATAATTTAGAGATAACTGGGAAATTATTACATAGACTGTCGCTTAAAAATTCCTTCCTTGAGCCGTAAAAGTTGTTATTTTGGGAATTCCGTTGAGACATTGAATCTTTTATTCTGGATACTTTGATTCGTTAACATTTTGGCCTTTTTTTGTCTCTCACTTGACCAACTATAATCCTGTACTTGTGACCCTTGAGTCTAACATTTGAGAGTCTTCATAAACTGCCGGACTGATTCGAAGCGAACGATTAATTGCTAATTTTTATTTATTTTAAAATACCATTAATCTTGAAAATTTTAAACATTCTTGTAGTTTTTTAAGACATTTTGAAGATTATTTTGCAGATTTTTTTTTATATCCACTTTGTCTAAAACCAACAGATCGCACGAAGAGTGTGACCCACGAACCCGTACTTGAAGTATCAACACCACCAGAGAGAGAAACGGTTGTTCAGTTAAAGAATGTCAACAGTCAGACTTCCGTTGATGACAACTATTTGCTCCGGCCTTCTTCATCTATCCAGGAATCGAGCCATCCTTCAGAACCATCGTTGACTCGACAATTCGATACAACAAACTCAAATGTCGCATCGTATTCGATACCACTGTCAGGGGTTCACAACACGTCTTCAGATGATTTTATTTACCCTTCGGGTACACTGCCCGATATGTCTTCCTCACTCGCTGGAACGCCATCATTTCATCCTGGCACTTCCGAGTCTAGTGCGTCGTCGTCTTCAGCGTTTTACAAACTAAACGACGGACAGTCGACCAGTGAAATTATAGAAGAAAGTATCCTCATCTTTGGAATCTCAAGTCAATCGGGAATTCAGCTTCAGGCGACCACCACACGTCGTGTTGATGATCAGACTTCTGTACTTTCCATAGTAGCTGCAGAAATACAGTTAACGCCATCAAACGTCCTGCCATCAACTCCTCTCTCCAGCGACGTATCAATCACCGACTTTCACTACGACGGTCTCGTTAGTTCGGTCATCTCCAGCGACGTATCAATCACCGACATTCACTACGATGGTCTCGTTAGTTCGGTCATCTCCAGCGACGTATCAATCACCGACATTCACTACGATGGTCTCGTTAGTTCGGTCATCTCCAGCGACGTATCAATCACCGACATTCACTACGATGGTCTCGTTAGTTCGGCCATCGACAATACGTTCCCCTCCACTCGCGCAATACCTGTCTTTGATGCCGTTAGCTCTCTGGACACTATGACGTCATCTACGCCCTCGCCACCGTTAACACCGCTGCTCCTATCCTTACTGATTCCCTCATCGGATGCATTTTTAGACTCTTCAACTACAACTTTATCATTCGTGTTGTCTCCAATGAATGCATCATCTTTCTGGTCCATTACGCCAACATCTACGATGCCGTTTTCATTACAACATTCTATTTCCTATTCTCCGCCATTATCGTCTGTTAGCAGCTCTTCGGACGATTCTATTTCCTATTCTCTGCCATTATCGTCTGTTAGCAGCTCTTCGGACGATTCTATTTCCTATTCTCCGCCATTATCGTCTGTTAGCAGTTCTTCGGACGATTCTATTTCCTATTCTCTGCCATTATCGTCTGTTAGCAGCTCTTCGGATGATTCTATTTCCTATTCTCTGCCATTATCGTTTGTTAGCAGCCCCTCATACGATTCTATCTCCAGAAACTCCATCAATAACATTATGCCTACATTTACAACAGAGTACAAACGGACTCAGAGTCATATATTTAAAACGGAAAACTCAGAAAGTATTTTTTTGACGTACCATAGCGTCTTCGTTAACATGAGCATAAATTCATCGTCCGTTGCATCGGGAAATTCTAAAACTGGAGGAGATATTTCCTCTGACTTTGTATACATTTACGTAGGTGGCGGGATTGTCGTTCTGGTTATACTGTTGTGCACCAGCATCATCCTGGCCAGGATTTTCCGTCGTGAAAACGAGGATGGAGACGAAGCTTCATGATGAGGGTGAAATAAGATAATAAAAACATTAACAAGTTACGTTCGAACTTATTTATTCATCGGAAGCTTTCAATGACAATTTTCAAAAGACGTGGTATTATGTGCATTTATTTTGATATATGTATGCAAGATATTGGAGGCAGTAAATGTTTGAAAATATAAAGATATGATATTTTATTTATTTTATATTTTTTTTTTTATATATTAAATATACTTGAGTTAAAACCATCTGGTTCTATGACTTAGCGTCATGCTGTTCTGTGAGTTAGCGTCATGCTGTTCTGTGAGGTAGCGTCATGCTGCTGTTCTGTGAATAAGCGTCATGCTGTTCTATGATTTAACGTTATGTTGTTCTACGAGTTAACGTCATGTTGTTCTACGGGTTATCGTCATGTTGTTGTATGAGTTATATTCATGTTGTTCTGTGGGTTAACGTCAGTTTGTTCTATGGGTTAACGTCATGTTGTTCTATGATTTAACGTCATGCTGTTCTACGAGTTAACGTCATGTTGTTCTATGGATTAAAGTCATGTTTTCTATGGGTTAACGTCATGTTGTTCTATGGGTTAAAGTCATGTTTTTCTATGAGTTGACCTCATGCTGTTCTATGAGTTAACGTCGTGTTGTTCTACGGGTTAACGTTATGTTGTTCTATGCGTTAACTTCATGTTGTTCTATCAGTTATCGTCATTTTGTTCTATGGGTTATCGTCATGTTGTTCTATGGGTTAAAGTCATGTTGTTCTATGGGTTAACGTCATGTTGTTCTATGGGTTAATGTCATGTTGTTCTATGGGTTATCGTCATGTTGTTCTATGGATTAAAGTCATGTTGTTCTACGGGTTAACGTTATGTTGTTCTATGCGTTAACGTCATGTTGTTCTGTGAGTTAACGTCATGTTGTTCTATTAGTTAACGTCATGTTGTTCTATTAGTTAACGTCATGTTGTTCTATTAGTTAACGTCATGTTTTCTATTAGTTAACGTCATGTTGTTCTATGAGTTAACGTCATGTTGTTCTATTAGTTAACGTCATGTTTTTCTATGAGTTAACGTCATGTTGTTCTGTGGGTTAACGTCATGTTGTTCTATGAGTTAACGTCATGTTGTTCTATTAGTTAACGTCATGTTGTTCTATTAGTTGACGTCATGTTGTTCTATTAGTTAACGTCATGTTGTTCTATTGAGTTAACGTCATGTTGTTCTATTAGTTAACGTCATGTTGTTCTATTAGTTAACGTCATGTTGTTCTATGAGTTAACGTCATGTTGTTCTATGAGTTAACGTCCTGTTGTTCTATTAGTTAACGTCATGTTGTTCTATTAGTTAACGTCATGTTGTTTCTATTAGTTAACGTCATGTTGTTCTATTAGTTAACGTCATGTTGTTTCTATTAGTTAACGTCATGTTGTTCTATTAGTTAACGTCCTGTTGTTCTATTAGTTAACGTCCTGTTGTTCTATTAGTTAACGTCATGTTGTTCTATGGGTTAAAGTCATGTTGTTCTATTGGTTAACGTCATGTTGTTTCTATTAGTTAACGTCATGTTGTTCTATTAGTTAACGTCATGTTGTTTCTATTAGTTAACGTCATGTTGTTTCTATTAGTTAACGTCATGTTGTTCTATTAGTTAACGTCATGTTGTTTCTATTAGTTAACGTCATGTTGTTCTATTAGTTAACGTCCTGTTGTTCTATTAGTTAACGTCCTGTTGTTCTATTAGTTAACGTCATGTTGTTCTATGGGTTAAAGTCATGTTGTTCTATTGGTTAACGTCATGTTGTTTCTATTAGTTAACGTCATGTTGTTCTATTAGTTAACGTC
>CAXITT010000452.1:551815-579103 GCA_964033795.1 Lymnaea stagnalis | reverse complement strand
TTTTTTTTTTTTTTTTTTTTTTTTTTTTTTTTTGTTTTTTTTTTTTTTTTTTTTTTTTTTTTTTTTTTTTTTTTTTTTTTTTTTTTTTTTTTTTTTTTTTATTTTTTTTTTTTTTTTTTTTTTTTTTTTTTTTTTTTTTTTGCTTCTTTTTCATAAAAATAATATAAATAATAGATTTGAAAATTGAGAAAATGGAATCGGTTATCAAAAACTCAAATGCTACGATAGCAACCTGAAGCCGTAATGTCTTCACACACCAGACTTGGCTCGAATGTAGAGCGATTTTTTTTTCTTTTCGTGCAGTTAAATGAGGTAAAAATCGGTTATATTTTACTACATACATGGTGTAGGTAAAGTGGAGATCCTCTAAACTTCGGCAGTTAAAATTTTACTTTAATTCTGATCCTAAAAAATGTACATAATAAACTCCATGGAATTTGCGGAATCTGGAGAAATTTTGAACCTGAGATCTCGCAAAGGATTAACTAGTCAAAGAAGACGCCGCTCAAATCAAGTGTAGTAAGGGATTTAACTTGTAGTAAATTCATTTACAATAAAACTGTTTTCGATCTTTTTTTTTAGATCAAGTAACCAACGAATAATGATACGTTGACAATTCAATGACGTTGAAAGATAGTGTGAATAATAATTCAAGTTTTTTTAAAGAAGACATTTGTGGGTAATTGTCCTAAAATATGTCGGAAATAATATCATTTTAATAATCTAACAAAATATTAGGTCTCCTATTTGGTAAATATAACAATACAATAATAGCTTTGGAACAAAACAGCATTTGTCTTGCAATGATGTTAAGTCGATTTAAGGCCTTTGTGGACTAGGCACAGCCAACATAATCAATGATGGGAGCACAGACGATGGGAGCACAGATGATGGGAGCACAGATGATGGGAGCATGAGGATGGGAGCAGAGATGATGGGAGCAGAGATGATGGGAGCACTGAGGATGGGAGCACAGACGATGGGAGCACCGAGGATGGGAGCACAGATGATGGGAGCATGAGGATGGGAGCACAGAGGATTGGAGCACAGAGGAATGGAGAACAGAGGATTGGAGCACAGATGATGGGCGCACAGAGGATGGGAGCACAGTCGATGGGAGCACCGAGGATGGGAGCACAGATGTTGGGAGCACTTTCAGTGTTTCATAATCTGTTGTAACTTGGGACTAATTGAATAAAAACAATCCACTTGCTGGTTTAAATTGCCATTGAATCAACGCAGGTTGGTTACTTGTTCGTGCCCCCCCCCCCACTTTTAATAGAAAGATATAGTAGGGGTCCGCTTGGGTTAGGGTTTAGGGTTAGGTTTAAGAAGGGAATAGCAGAACAATAAATAGATGATGGAACCTCTGCGAGAAGAAAGCAGTGGGGAGATGCTGGAGTGTATTGATCGCTTTCATTCTGCACTCCAGATCAGATCATCAGCGCTCAAGGAAGTTGCAGATATGTTTGGGGCTGTTCCACCCTAAGAGTCTACTATCAGCAAGTGAAGAAGAGTTATTGGTGCCCGGTCCAATATTGACACCTTCCTATGATGATTTATCAGAAGATGAACTTTTAAAAGAAATACCACCTAAATGCGGCTGATATTGAATTTCACGAAGTCATAGACTGGTCAGTATTTGTTTGTTTTTTTTTTGTTTTTTTGTTGTTGTTTTTTTTAATTCATAGCTGAATGAGACTTTCTAGAATCTCTTCCAGTACTTTTGCTAAGCTTTCAATTGTATTTTACGATCTGTGTGTCTGTGGCTTCGTGTCATTAGAGCTTTTCAAAATTAAGGCTTATCAAAAACTGTTTACAATCCACCATGGGACAGTGAAGGCTTTTTGATCTGGCTCTAATATCAATTAAAATAGATACGGTTAAGGATATTGATTTTGCCTAAGTGATTGACAGGTTTTCAGCTTTGAAAACCAGGAAAAGAAAAATTTTAATAAAGTAAATTTAATGTAAAAATAATGATAACGTAACGCTGTTACAGTTCTTAAATACACTGACCTTTGACCTCCTGAACTTCAATTGATTTTATTTTTTATTATTATTTTTTTTTTTTTATTTTTTTTTTTTCTTGTCTGGTTTATATTGTGGACTTATTTTAACAAGGAGAAATCCATCGTGGAAGTCGGGGCGGGGGGATGACACTATGAATTTACCGCACCGGGTGACACCAACTCTAGCTGCGCCATTGGGCCTAAACTACATTTTTGGGGGGCTGGTTTTTTTCATAATAATTTTAGAATGTTGTATAATATATTTAAATAAGTATATTTATTTACATTGTGTCCTGTGGTCAATTTTAGTGTGGTCAATATTATATATCCAAATTGTATGGTAAAAACCACAACGGGAAATTCATTATCTTCTTCCTATTGGTAGAACTGGAAGAAGATTATGATTCTTACGTACAGATTGGTAATGGCATAGACCAGTGGTTCTTAACCTTGTCGGAGGTACTGAACCCCACCAGTTTCATATGCGCATTCATCGAACCCTTCTTATTAGGAAAAATAAAATATACGTTTTTTATGATTTTTTATTGGACCTCCGCCGAACCCCTGAGACTGATTCACCGAAACCCTGGGGTTCAATCGAACCCAGGTTAAGAGCCACTGGCATAGACAAATAATATGTATATATGCTAAGCTCAAATGCTTTTGAATATATAATTTTAGCCCCCCCCCCCTATTGGATTCCAAAATCATTAAAGAGAAGAGTTTTAAGTTGTGTATGGATATGCGTATGCAAATTATGGAAACTTTAAATGGGAATCCAAGGACTCATCTTAGGCTTCCCAAATATCGTCATTAACTGCGGGGTTTGAATATGTCAAGGCCACCGAAGCTATTTTTGGAAAGCTGCTTCTAGTCATTTACACAGTGCTGTTAATAAAAAAAAAATGGTGACAACAGGCTTGAAGCCGATCATCATTTGAGGAAAACTATGATTACGTAATTGTTTTAGTAAAGTACAGTTCACCTGAAGGTTGTTTTGCGTTTGTTCTTTTGTTTTGTTTTGGTTTTTTGTTGTTGTTGTTTTTGTTTGTTTGTTTTTTTTGTTGTTGTTGTTTTTTTTTGTTGTTTTTTTTGTTGTTGTTTTTTTTTTACTGTTTGTTTTTTTGTTGTTTTTTTTTGTTTGTTTTTTTGTTGTTGTTTTTTTTTTTACTGTTTGTTTTTTGTTGTTGTTGTTTTTTTTTTTTTGTTTTTTTGTTTTTTTTTTTTTTTTTTTTTTTTTTTTTTTTTTTTTTTTTTTTTTTTTTTTTTTTTTTTTTTTTTTTTTTTTTTTTTTTTGTTGTTGTTGTTTTTTTTTTTTTTGTTTTTTTTTTGTTGTTGTTGTTTTTTTAAGGCAGAGTCAAAGATTTGAAGAGCTTGAATAACAAGCCGAGTACACGTTGTAAAATGTTGACTACAAAACTTTCTTACTTAAAGAGGCAACGAATGAAGAAAACGCAAGGAAAAAATGTCAGAAGCGCCCCTGCTGAATTAGATAAATCCTCTCCTAAAGGATTCAGGATAATATTCTAAAATCCAATGTTAATATTAAACTTTAAAGAGATTACTGAGTACAGTTTCACGAATCCCATTTTTTTTCTTTTTTTTTTTTTTAAATTCGGCAGTGTTAAACTGTTCAAAGTAATCGTGCCCCGAACTTACAGATGAACTTTACAATATCACATGATTTATTTTTTTTTAACATAAGTGAACAGAGGAGCTCAAACTATCTCATGTGGACCTTTATCTAATCAAATGCTGCAAGGAACGTTTCCAGATGTCATTTTGATAGTATCGAATTAAAGAAGTCTTGGGAATATTTCTTATTTGATGCTCATGTGTGTAATGGGGGGGGGGGGGGGGTTCTTATTTGAAAATTCAAACGAATTAAAAATGAATTGAAGGGTTAAGGAGTTTCAAGAAAGGTTATTCGCGTTGATCATTTTCGCGCAGTAATGAAAGTGGCAGCTTAGGAAAAAAAAACGTGTTTCATTTATTTATTAAAATATGTTCTGAAATAGACTGTTTAAATTAAGGTTCAGTAGTCTAATATTTAGTGATTCACTGTCAGGTAGATAATACCATCTTAAAGAACTAATTCCAGGTAATAAAATTTATATTTTTAGAATAAATAACGTTACCTGTACACAACAAAATACATCTGTATGCCGTTACTAACAATTTTTTTGTAAAATTTAGAACGTTTTTAATATTTTAATGGGTTTTGGGCGGTGTGATAGCAAGGGGCCTCAAAAGTTTAAGGCCTGTGGCCTCTCTTTAGCTAAACCCGGTCCTGGTCCCATACATTAATTGTGCTCATGTTGCTCAGAATTAATTTTATAGAGTATTTTCCCAACCTAGGGTGTGAATTGATATATCAAGGAAAAGCGTTTACAGTCACACACAAAATTTTGTAGAAATATAACAGTATGCCGGTACTAACAATTTTTTGTATAAGTGCAAACGTTTTTTAATATTTTAATAGGTTTTAGGGAGTGTGATTGCAATAGACATCAAAATTTGAATAGCCAATGTCCTATGTCTATGTCCTCCGGTTCATTAGCTAAATCCGGCCCTGGTCCAGTACATTATTTTTACTTCTGTTGCTCAGCCATAATGCATTGGAGGTGTGAATTGACATATTTAGGAATAGTGTTTTTAGTTTTTAAAAAAAACAATAGAAGTTGTGAAACTGTCAAATAATTCAAAAGTGTCTCAGAATTGGGAAATCAATGTTAAAATTACTATAATGTTGTGGTTTAAAACAGCCGATTGTTTCAAAGAGTGATCTCCCCACAATTGACTATTTCAGTTGTGTTTACATCCGGTTTCACATTAATAGCCATGCCTGGCACTGTTGCAGAATATAAATCTTATTCATTCTTATTTTGAAAAAACTACAATTTATTAATTTGTAAAAAAGCATATCCTCTGCAGATAAGCCAAGTAGTTACTGTACCAGAGGGATGACTGAAACAGTAACCAAACGATTTTACATTGGCGGATTAGCAAGTGATGTTTCAGCAGACGAGATAACTGAAAGATTTTCTCGTTTTGGAAAAGTCAGGAATGTAAGCTTAAAGTCACGCACTGACGATGAAGGTAATGAAAGATAGTGCAGAATTTCTATCAGGATAGAAATATTGGTATAGTAAATATAAAGGAATTACGGAAAGATAGATCTGGGGGTAAATTTCGAGAGAGATACCCTGCGTTTCCCATAATTGCCGCCATCTTAGTTGACACGAAAGGTGAAGTGTCAACCAAGATGGCGGCCAAAATGTAGTGCAAAACACGTGTTATGAAATGACTGTTTAGGGGAGACCCCCTCCCCCACTTTAACCCTCTTGGGACGATCTATCGGCCCAAGGTTGAGTAGCGAGAAAGGCGTAAGTCCGAACCATCTGCCCGTTAAATCAAGCCTCACGATTGGCTGGCTTGGCGTTGTACCAGCGAATCAAATGTATTCTTACGTATTCATGTACATCCCGGCATTGTAATGGCGGCATTCGTTGATGGTGAACTAGATTTATTTGTGTGCAGGAATTTTTTTTGTGTAAGTATAGTTATATCGTGAAATTGGAACATGTCTGACAGTGACTCTGATCAAACTGTGCTTAGTAATTTTGATATTCTAGCAGTGAATTTGACACCGAAACTGATGAAAACAACCAGGAAATTAATGAAGACTTTCACATTGAAGTTAATGCTAATGTTGTGAATTCTTGGTTTAGTAATACTAGTATTAGGGCTAAGGGTCCTCAACTGGACTGTGATGACCCCTCTGAATTTTTAGACAACATAGGTCCTATAAATAAGGCATAAGCACCCCATTTGAGTACTTTATGCTATTTTTACACTAAATATCACTCAAATGTTTATGAGAGAGACCAAAAGATATGCAGACAAATTTCTCAGTAACATCCAGCCGAAGAGGAGGTCCCTAGGTCATAAATGGGGGCCTGTTACAGTGTGTCTGTAACAACTGAAAAATAGGGAGGGGGGTGGAAAAGGAGTAGAATTATGTTCCATATGTATCTGAAGGCCATCCATCAAAAAATTCACACAATTGATACAAGTAAGTCATGTTTATTCTAGGTTTAACAAAAAATTACACGCTTACATTATGCAAATCAGGGTTGCTCATTTGCATAAATGTTGATATTTCAGTTTGATTCATAAAGATTGTATTAGTTCATTCAATTTCCTACAAGAATATATACTGTTTTACATATATTAAGGAAATAGTTTATTTTTTATAAAAAATTTTTGCAATGCGGGTGCCGAGCTTGTAAAAAGTGCTCCGTCTTTTTGGCACATACACCCCGAAAAGGCTCCATCCTAAGAGGGTTAAATACCAAAATGAGAAACAAAGAAATTATCTGGAGAGGGGTGACCCCTCCCCAATGTAAAAAAATAAAATAAGAAAACAGTTGATCCATAAACCTAACCCAAAGCCTAAAGCCACAAGTAAGCAGCCGTAAAAACACATGGAATTTGAAAATGAAGAAAAACAAAAAAAATGGCAAAAAAGAAGCCAAAAATAATTCTAAAACCAAGAAATAATTAAAACCCAACTTACAGTTTCATGAAATACACTTTTACACAATTTATTACAGGTTCCAGTAGTTCCTGATAAAAAAATATGCACAAATGATTGGAGCACAACTGCCGGCATTAGGCCAACATGTTGAAAAGATGGTGGCGCAAATAAAATATGATAATTAGCCAACCTATGATAATTTAAAATTATAATCCACCAATTAAAATTTTAATAGGAAACATGTCATCAGCACTTCCTCCGACAATTAAATGAACAAAGGGGAATGACTCCTGCACAAATATTAAATAAACATGCAAATGACGTCATGGGTATAAGTACCAACAATAGCCGATCTTTTTAAATTATGAAAACCCAACTTACTGTACTGTTGCATAGAACAAAGTGTCTACATGTCCGGAGAGCGGACGAATAAGTTCTCGAGATATTCATCCGGCGACAACATCACATGACTGCCGTAACAAAGTTGCTAGAGATTTTTGTCCGTCAGCCTTGTCACGTGACAGAATAGTCGATCAGACAATTGATGTTGGAGATGCATGTGGGCGACGAGTTAACTTAATTTCAACAAATAGGGATGGGGGGAAGCGATGAATACTAGAAGGAAGAAATATTGAGAGTGAGACAGAAAGTATAAAAATTATAGTGAGGGTGATAAATAATCAAAGCGGGGAGGTTGATAGTTCGCAACAAAATAGACCCTACATCTTTATTAGGGCCAATATAGTGTGCTGCTGGGAAGCCTACTACTCACGCAATGTTAATAACCTAAAATAACTTTTTTGACATAGATCTATTGAAAGTCAACTGGCAGGTATTTGTCTTATTTTGTTTGGTTCATATTTTAAATATAGGCTACTAGGTAGAGCTTTATGAGACATTTAAACCAGAGGCGTAGCTAAAGGGGCAGATGTCACTGGGTGCCAGACCAGGGACACCAAAGTGTGCTTTGATATTATTTTATTGATGAAAATAATGGGTTTCAAAGTTGAAAAAAGAAGTGGGGGGGGGGGTGCTTTAAAATGAATCTTGTCTCCGGGCGCCAAACACTCTAGCTACGTCTCTGAATTAAACCAAGATAATAGACTTTTTTTTTTTTTTGAAGAGTCGGATTCAAATCTGGGTGCCAGACCAGGGACACCAAAGTGTGCTTTGATATTATTTTATTGATGAAAATAATGGGTTTCAAAGTTGAAAAAAGAAGTGGGGGGGGGGTGCTTTAAAATGAATCTTGTCTCCGGGCGCCAAACACTCTAGCTACGTCTCTGAATTAAACCAAGATAATAGACTTTTTTTTTTTTTTGAAGAGTCGGATTCAAATAGACTGGTATATAGTTATATAGGCCTACTATACTACTAGTGTTATTATAGTATTAATTCAAAGTCAAAAGCTTATGATATACTGTATGTATCTCAGAGCTTTTGAAAATATTACCATATTCAGTATTTATTTATTATCTTGGGATCGGCTGACTAATATATATACACAATATTGGAATATCATATGCAATGCAACTATTTTGCAGGTGACCACGTGTCTCATGGCATGTCTGCCGGAATAATAACACATCCAAGTGGTGCCTGCAGGAAGAATATCTCCCACGCTCACACTATTTGTCCGGACGTGTAGACACTGCCTTCATAGAATACACATTTACACATGGAGGTTCCAATAAAAATATAATTCAAAAAGTGTCCGAAAAATGTATACCCATTCCATAATGCCGGAAATATTTAGCCTAATTTTAAATATATGCCTAATTAACCACCCATTGAAATATTAATTTACAACATTCCAAATTTCATCTGTGACTGTGAATAAATATATAAAAAAAGATAGATTACCTCTTGTAATAATCCAAGAATAAGCAAAAGGGAGAGAATCCTACACAGAACCTCAAAATGACGCATAGAACCAACATTGGCCAATATATTAAAAACAAATCTAATAAATGCAAAAATTTTGACACTTCCTATTTCCGTCATTTTAGCATGCCATTATTGTCATCAGATTAATTTAATCAGTTGACTTTGGGTTAGCGGTAAGGCCAGCGATGTGTTTCACAGTATATAGGTCACGAGGCTCCCCAAGGTCAACTTCTGTCTACAGGGCTGTACTCAAAAGATAATGTTTGTGTTTTCTTATTTTATTTTTTTTTTAATTGGGGAGAGGTCCCCATCCCAGATGATTTCTTTGTTTCTTATTTTGGAATTTAAAGTGGGGGAGGGGTCTCCCCTTCCAAGTCCTGAGAAGATCATTCCAATTTAAGCAGTAGTCTCCCTTTTGTTACCGAAGTTTTAAAATACGATTACTTCGATTTGCAACTAATCAAACGATTGCAATTTTAGTGCGCATCTTTTTTTTCACTGGTGTTGGATCTCAGGGTATCAGCAAGTATGTGTTTCCTTTTTTTTACTCTCTTTTGAAACGTGTAACCAAATTTTAATACAAATTTTACACAGGAAATCACATCAAGTCTTTTGCACATCTTGATATGGAAACGGATGAAGCTAAAATGAAAAAATGTAAGTTAAAAACACTTTCACTATATAGTCAAGGTAAATTTAATTAGGACTCTAAATTAATTTTAAAATATGATCATGTTTCTTATTAAGTTTAATCAATACTGCAAACAATTTTTTAAGGTTTTGACACATACCAAAACACCAAGTGGAAAGGGTCAGTTTTGAAACTGCAGTATGCTAAGGAGAGCTTTTTAGAAAGGTAAGGAATGATGTGCATCGAGTCTGATGTTTTCCCTTGAAATATTTTCTTCCTTTGAACCGGAGTCCATTTTCTGAAATTCCCAACTTTATTATATGAGAAACCATAAATGTGTATACCTCTCAATCAATCAAAGCAATGATTCATCCATTTATTTTACAAGTATCAGTACCTCTGCTAACTAAATGTGCTGGGGGTATTAACTTCTTTAATTTTATATTATACATGGTTAGATCCTAATAATTAAATATTTTTTTTACATGATCTGTAATTTAAAGTTCTCGCCATTTTTTTTTCAAGGCTTGCCAAAGAAAGAGAAGAAAATGACATTGAAACACCTCCAGAAAATCCATCACCTGCGAAAGCGCCAGATAAGTCAGATATTAAAGGTCCGGCTGTTCCTGGAACACCTGTGCCAGGAAAATCAGTAAGTCTTAAGTTATTTTATTAGTTGCTTTTGACAACTTCAATTTTCTGTATTTTATTCCAAAATAGCTGTCTTATACCCTGATAAAGTTCTTTAAAAGCTCTATTAACATGATAAGTGTTTCTATAATTTTTGTCCAGGATTGGGTTGTTGCAAAGTACGGCAGAGTGCTACCTGTTCTAAAGTTGAAAAAATCATACAAGATTAAGGTAATTTTTCTCATTATATTATATATATATTACTTAAATGAAAACATTGATACCCTTATTAGCAGGGGAAATTTTATCTGGTTTCTGTTGAAATACAAAGCTGTTGACTTTCCTTAAAATGTCTGCTCCGAACAGGGTGTCAAACACGATCCTTCAAAACACTGCCATGCAGCAAAAGTCTTCAAAGATGAAAGTGATCCAGTCACAGATCCATCCTGTAATAAACTCACCTGGGAATTAAATACACCTGACAGTGAAATCACAAAAAAAAGAAAAGGGGAATTCCCAGAAGACTCGAGTCCTGTTAAACGAAACAAAAGTAGTGCTCCTATGTCAAAAACATCTCAAGCTGCTTCATTTAATTTAACCCAAAGTTCTTTTAATTCAGTCTCTGGGCAAAGAAAAAATCTCTACAAAAAGGAAGAAGATGAATTGGAAATTGTAAAAATAGGCCAAGGTCACAAAACAATATGTAAACCTTTGAACAACTCCAATAAGTTTGACAGCGATATTGAAAGTGACGTAGAAGCTAAAATTATTGAGGCTGAGCCTAAAAAGAACAAGGATATGAAGAAAAAAAATAATAATCAGGTGCTTAAGAAAAATGTTGTCATTGCCATCAAAGATGGAGGAGAGAAACAGGCACCTGTAACAGATTTGAATACTGGTACTGTGGAGAGAGAGGTGAGCTCTAAAAATAGTTCAGTGAAGAAGGCGGAAACTAATAATAATGTTTTGTCCCCTAAAGCTTTTGTAAATGATAAGATTAATGATTTCAAATGTCAGAGTCCACAGGATGAGACCAAAATCCCTGAGGTTTCAGGTTTCAAAATTCTAAATCCTGACACTGCAGCTGTGAAATCTCCATTCTTAAAGGAAATCCCTCATAAAATTTCAGTTCATCTCTCATCCCAAAAGCTTCCAGTTGGCAATAATAAAAACAAAAACAAGTTTTCAGAAGACGATGATCCCCCTCGTTTAATCCCAGAGTTCCGTGGTTTAAGTATGCTTCCAGATTTTCCCAGCCTTCAAACAGCTGATCTAAAAAAATCGCAGGAAGTGACCTATTCAGTTCTTTCAGATGCCGTCGAGAAGAAAATAAGCAAACCAGAAGGTTCTCACATTTTAACAAATGATAACTCGTCCAAAAGTGTTGGTAAAGAAAAACACAGCACTGACACTGAGGGCGAAGGAGATTATGATTCTGCATCTTCTGCAGACACGGATGAAATCATAGCTAGATATAAGAGAACTAGTCAAATCAGTGGCAATGTGACACCTTCATCAGGGGCACAATCGGATGCTCCGACAAAAACAGTCAACTTCTCACTTCTTAGTAAGTCGCCTGTCATGCCCAAAGGCATCAAGAATAGTTTCATTGGTGAGGATAGTTACTATTTATCAGAATATTCACCTGGGCCACTTTCTGATTATTCACTTCCTAATTCAACACCTGGAGTTAAGACAGATGAGAGCTCTTATGACAGCGACCTGGACAGCAATGATTTTGAGCTTGTGGTTAAGAAACTGTCACAAAAGGCCAAAGCCGTTGCACCAGAGATGAGGAGTAAACCTGTCAAAGCAGAAATTAGGGAAATTGAGGAAGTCATTGAAAGTCATGAATCGAAAAGTCCACATAAAAACTTGGTAAGTTGTAATTAAATTTATGTTTGTTATAGTGACATATGAATAACTGAAATTTCTAGCTACATTATAGTATTAACAATCCTAAATTGTTCCCAATTATTGGTTTAAAATAAAGATTTTAAAACAATTTGTGTTTTATTGTTAATGGTAAATATAGTTATGTTTATCTATCATAAAAAATAGGTTTTTTTTTTTTTTTTTTGCTTCATCTTGTATATTAAAGTTTTCATGAGGGAAATAGGGTTGAAGAAAAATGACACCATAATTAGAATTGCTCCTGGGTTGTAGCTTCAAAAATTTTTATTTATCTTAAAAAATAGGTTTTTTTTTTTTTTTTTGCTTCATCTTGTATATTAAAGTTTTCATGAGAGAAATAGGGTTGAAGAAACATGACACCATAAGTAGAATTGCTCCTGGGTGGTAGCTTCAAAAATTTATTTTGCTGCCATTTTTAGTCTGGTCCAAAACAAAACAACAGTGCTCTATTGCATAAGAAAGAGAAGCCTCAAAGCAGTGCTGAGGATGTGGAGAAGTCTAAGCATCAAGACATTTTTTCAGACAAAGTAGGTCTAGCTATTTTTTTCTGTTGATCAGTATAATGCGTTGAAACTTACATTATTGTTAACTTGACATTTGGGTACTGCATGACAAAAAGGGTTTGTTGGGTTTTTTTCCCATCAGTAAACCCCAGTGTTAATGATCCCTGTTTCTTAAAATGTAAAAAAAAATGTGGCTGGTTAATTAAATTAAGCTCTGCTGTAATGTTTGGTTTATTTGTTTATTGGCATTTAAGTTAATACCACACTGTTTTGATGTTGCTGGTTTTTAAAATTCATACAATCAAGGTCAAGCATGCCGCAGACAATGAAAAAAGACTCCTGGCTATCCGAGAAAAATTGAAGTTGAAAGATCAGCAGACAAGCATAATGCAGAAAGCCTTACAAAAAGTGGTATGTAATGTAAAGCTGTATGTGATGTTGTTGTTTGTCCTTAACACGTGAAGATAACCAAGGCAATTTTTGACTTGAGCGGTAGCCTTGACTTGAGCTTTATTTTGTTCTAAGTGAAGCAGAGTTGCTCTATTCTCTGGTTATTGCCTAGTTGATCCAATGGCAAGACTTGGTCAAGACGACTGGAAATAGATCAGGATGCAGTAGATGGCCAGCAGTGTGATATAAAAAGCTTCATTAAGCTTTTGGTTTCTGATTTGATTTTTTTTTTTTTGCTTGATGGATGGTAAAGTGATGAAAAGAGGGGTTTTTTTTTTCTTTTTTGCATGGCTCTATCAGAACATTGATTTGTGATGAAGCTTTTTCTTATACAGGATTCCAAAGAAAACTCTGGCAACAGGATAGTTTTCAGCAGTGATTCAGAAAGTGGAGCATCCAGCGACTCTGATAAAGATGGCATTGAAGAATTGAATATCAAATCAAAAATTAAGGTAAACATTTGAAGGGTCCTTTCTGATTGTGGTAAATATTTGTAAAATTAAATGTTACAAACTTTTAAAAGAATAGGCCTTTCATTTTGCATGGACTTATTTTTTTATGAGAAAATTCATTTTTATTATGTTAATTTTTGGGTCATTAATTTCAAACAATTTTTTCTTATTTTATTCTAGAAGAAGCAGAAACTGACATTGTTTGAAAACTCATCAGATGATGACTCTGATAGTGAAGCTATGTTTGAATCTAAACCACATTTTGAAGGGAAAAAAGGAGAAAAGGTATTTTGCATTTTAAGATTATGTGATTATTTAATAAATGCATTTTCTTACCCATACTTTTCTAATAAGCTTTTAGAATGCATATAAAAATAAATATATTTTACTTCCATGAACTTCAACTATAATCTTCTGGTTCTCTGTTAGATTTATTTTTTTTTATCTTCATTTTTAATTACATAAAAAAACTTCAGTTTTATCATATTTGCAGCTGATGAAGTTGGAGAGAAAAATAGGGGATTCTAGATTCAAATTGGATGCAAAATTTGCTGAATCCGACAGTGATGAAGGGTCAGAGAAAGAAAAGGAGGAAATTGATGAAGCAATGGACATAGGTAAATATTTCTCATCAATTTTACAAAATTTGTTTTGCACATAGCTGTTTGTTAGGTTCAAAGATGATGTCCATACTGTTTATGTTTATTGCATTATCATTTTTTTTAAAAATTATTATTATCATTGACCAAAATGAGGAAGTCCATAAGTAAATACACTAATACATTATAGGACTGAGATAATCTGGTAATAAACCAATTGTGTTTTTAAAAAAATTGTATTTGGTTTAAAAAAAAGGAGAGGTTAAAACTTAGATCTAAGCCTGCACTTATATTGACATTTTCCTTTTATGCAAATGTTGTAGATGAAGGCCTGCAAAAAGAAAAAGCTGCCAGCCTCAAGGTGTTAGAAAATGTTATTGGAAAGTCTACACTCGACAGGTTCTCAGAAAAAATTAAACGAAATACAAAGCATTTAATGTGAGTATGATTCCCAAGAGGAAATGAAATGTGTTTTTGCTTTTATCTTCCTTAAGGAAGTTTGCAGTGAATCAAATGTTGCGATCTCCTTCTTATTGTCAAAATACTCTGGTCGATACCCCTTCAAGTACTTCTGGCAACATAGGCTACAACACATCTGCACTAAGAGTCACGCACACCAAATACTGTAGGCAGCGACACTTCATAACATAATACGGTTCATCATTATTCTTGATGCTGACACGACCTCCATGTCACATATAACATAACCTTGTAATGGGGACTAACAACGTCTTATGCAACCAATACTCAGCGTGAACTAACTTCCACATGCCATACACTCCTGGGCTACTGTACATCAGCTACAGCTAATTATGAACTCCATGTGTACTAACTCTTAACAAACTGCTGTGAACTCTCAACATCACTGCACTCCACAATAAGAAAAACTAACTTTTATGAACTGACTGCCACCTTGTGTTACCACAGTATTTGAACAACTCGCTCGTATATCAATCTTGAATAAACCGAATAATCGCAACTCGCCCTCACAAAAATTAGCTCACGATAAGCAACTTTGACACACAACCCGTCCATAACAGTTGTTTTAAGAAGTGAGTTTGTAATGTTAATTATTTTTACAGCATCCATTCATAAAAGTAATTTATCACTTTTGACTTTTCATGATTTCTTGGGGAAGAAAAATGGGTGATTTCATTTGGGGCTAGTGTGTTCTTGACACTCCTGTGCTGTTAAAATCCAAAGAAGAGTTGGAATGGAAAGAAATGAGTGTAAGCAGGACTGTTGTGTGGCATTATATAATGTGTTACCTTCTTTTAATACACAGAGACATGAATGCTGTCAGGTTTGATCCCACCAAGATATTAACCCATAAAGAGGCACCAATCAATGATGACAAAAAGTTTGTAAAGATATTGTTTTCATAAAAGCTAATAAAGTTGAAAAACATTTAGTTTTTAACAGCAAAATAATTTTTTATTTTTTTAAATTAATTTCTAAACATTTTGAAGTATTTAACTTTAACAATTGTTGCCATGCCCATTCTGAAGAAAATTATTTTTGCCTGATGTTTTAAGAAAAAAAAAAGTAATGGTGTCACCACTGATCAGTCTTCAAGTAAATGATGTTAGCAGTAATAAAAAAGAAGAAAAGATCAAGAAGAGACATGAAGAAGTCAAGACAAGTGAACAAAAAGAAATTAATGGTCTTATAAAGAAAGGACAGCCAATAGATCTGGAATCCAAGAAGTTGAAGGAGAAAGAGAAGGAGCAGTGAGTTTTAAAATATATTGTTTTTAATCTATAAGATTTAAGAATGTTACAGGCATTCATTAATAAGCATGACACTAGAAATTTACCTCAGCTGTACATATGGGTACACAGTATCAAAATCGAATCATGATAATGTTTGTTTTACTTTTGTTTCAGGGTGATAAAGAAATCTGATGACTCAAAAATTGTTGAGTCACCAAGGAAGTCAAGAGTCAAATTAGCCACTTCATTGGTTAACCTTTTCAAGAGTAAGAATGAGGCCACCCAGGAGAAGGACAACACTAAAACATTTTCTCTTCTGGAACAGTTTGA
This sequence comes from Lymnaea stagnalis, assembly GCA_964033795.1. Classification (NCBI taxonomy): domain Eukaryota; kingdom Metazoa; phylum Mollusca; class Gastropoda; family Lymnaeidae; genus Lymnaea; species Lymnaea stagnalis. The sequence continues at coordinate 563,443 of CAXITT010000452.1, read as the reverse complement.
TAAGGATGATAACATGGAGCTTAGAAAAGAGGAAAATGATAGCTCTTCAGAAGTAAAAGGTGATTAAACTGTCTCAAAGATACATTTTATCATTTCTTCTTACATGAATTCTTTATAGTTTTATCATGCTAAAAGCAAATTTCCTGATCAATAGTACCCAATACATGCATTCCTAATAATTTATAGATCCCTTGCACAGTGTAAATTAGCAAAATTTCTAAATAGAATTAAGTTGTCTTGTGAACTACAGTAGGAGATTCTGGATGATTTTGGAATAGTAATAATAAGATTACAAAATCACATAAGACAAAAAGAAAAAGCTTTTGGGGGAAAGCTTAATCTGGAAAATCAAAACTAACATTGCTCCCATATTTTTTCAAATTTTATTCATTAAGTTGATGTGGTGAACTATTGTTCATTAATTTCATGTGGTGAACTATTGTTTGATCGTGTAGATGATGATAAGGCACCTCTATGTTTCATTAAGTTCATGTGGTGAACTATTGTTTTATCATGTAGATGATGATAAGGCACCTCTGTCAGGACTTTTCAAGAGCAGTAAACAACGTGATACAAGACTTGAGAAATCCAAAGAAAAAGCAGTCCTACTTCAAAAACAGCTCTTAGGTAGGTCATGGAATTTTTTTAAAGTGGTTTACTTGTGCTTATTTCAGACCTGTTTACCCTCAAACTCTTAAAATCGTACAATTGTTCAATACATTATCTTAATAGTAAAAAAATAAACATACAGTATATATAATGTATACACCTCAAAATCGTACATTTGTACGCCAAAATCGTAAGAGTAAACAGGTCTGTTATTTGTATGCATGCAAAAATTCTTTGTAGTGTTTATGTACAAAAATTAAATCGCGTATGAAACGTCAAGCCAGTAATAAAGGAAAAATTTTAATTAATGGTTCTGATCATGCTTTTGATTGGAGTAGAGAGAGAATTCGCTAATAAGTTACATAATGTGAAAAACACCAGAAATTTAAATGTTTTTTTTTTTACATTATTTAGAACAGCAGAATTGAATGTAGTTTTCAAAATTATTTTATCCTTGTAGAAGATTCAAATGATGACGACCTCAGTGAACAAGATCAAGGAGAAGATTCTGAAAATGATACGTAAGTTTGTGGTACCACTATTCATTAAATGAATTTATTACTTCTTTTAAAATATTATCATTTTGATGTCACACTCAAGGAAAAATTTTCATTTTTTCTCCTAGTATATTGCTTTAAATCAGAGGTTCTCAAGCTAAGTCAAATTTTAAAATTTATTTCTAAAATCATGTGTTATATCTCATAGGTCAACAATACAGATACCATCATTGGAGAATAAAACAGAGAAGCAGCTTATTGGTTAGTGTTTTTTTTTGTTGCTTTTTTATATTTATTTATTAATTTTACATGTGCGGAGGAAATGCAATAACAAAAATGGTCTTGTTAAACTTCAATGCATGCTTGCTCACAAGGTATCTAGTAATGAACAAATGATCTTTTAGAATTTTAAATATCAGGAATTTAGCCCCAGGTGCAGACCATGGCCAAATTTGGAAATTTTACACAAAAATTTTTTTTTTAAAGTTTAATGACCTGTGTGCATCAGCCGTAAATGAAAGTAGAAATTGACACATGCAATCAAAGGTTGCTATTTACGGCGTGCCTAACAATTATTATTATCATGTTATATCCTGATAAAATTGTCTATTGCTACAATCACTAAGTTAAATTAGATAAATAATTTTCAGATCCTCTCCTTTTGAACACCCACATTTATTAGAGTTCTTTCAACATTGTGTGTTCCCGATTAAACTAATGCATCAAAGTAAAGTAGTTCAAAGGTTGTGCAAAAAATAATGGCTTGGGTCATAACATTATTACTTGTATAGTATTTAAAGTACGGTAAATAAAGAATATTTTATGTTTTTAATTTCATCAGAAGCTGGCAGAATAGACATACGATTCAGCAAGGAACTATGGCTCCAAAGATGGGAAGAGTTAAGGCCAACTATTGTAAAGGTATATTTGTTATAGAAAACATTATTTTAATGATAAAAAATTATTAGTCATGCTAGTGCTAGCATGTTTAATAACTTAATCGGTGTCTTTTGCGCTCTAGAGCTTTGCGCAGAAATCGATCGATGTCTGCCGCCTCTTGCAACTTGTAAAGCCATTTTCCATGCTCATGCCCAGTTATTTAATTGCAGTGTTACAGCAGTTAAAGAGAAATTTGCAGGTACCGGTAAGGTTATTGCATTGAGGTATATTGATTTTTAACACTGTCTCTTTTACTTGCAGTTGTACAAAAGGAAACACAAGGAAGCTTTGAAAAGCAAGAGAGTGGATAATGAAATGAAGAGAAAGAAAGAGTTCTTGAAAAATGCAAAGAAAGGGCACTGGAATAGAAAGAGATAACTCAGACAGTAGATGTTAAATAATTATTAAAATATATTAAAATTGTACCTAAAATTGCTTGAGAATAAATATACATAAATATAAAAGTAATTTATCTAGTGCTTTGTCTCTTTTTTTTTGTTACAGGCTCAAAACTATATAAACTAAAATAAACAAGAACATAAAGGAATAGAAAATTTAAGAGCTAGGCATTTAATACTTATGTAATTTCACATTATCATTAACCCTAAGTGACTCATCTAACCACCCACTGTCAGGCTGGTGCCAAGTTTATTTACCGTTAGCTTTAAAATTTACATACGTTAGAATAGGTTAAGGAGGATCTGACAAATTTCTATGGAGTTTGTTCAGTGAGATGATGTAGCTAAATAAATTCAGCTCTCTAGAAAAATATTTGGCTCAAGGCCAAGGATGTTTTCAAGGTATTGGAATTAGAACCAATGATGTAAGTGCCCATCTGTTGTATCAGATTTCATAAGATGCACAGGAGTTATTAATTAACTCTGATAAAAGCCACAAGAGTGAATCCGATTGGTTCATAGGGAAATAAACGAGTGAGCTATAGCAGAAACATGTTTAGAGAGATTCAGTATTAGAATTGTATTATTAATATTAGTAGACAAGTCATAGGATAATCAACCAGGTGGATTTTTTGGTAGTGTGGTTGCTAGAGCCATCCTGTTAATAGGAACTGTTTAGGTAGGTGTTTTAGATAGACATTAAATTATATATTATAATGTGTTGATTTCGCTCTAACATATCATCATTCACCTTGGACTTAGTTACAAGTTTATACAAGCAATTATACTACTAGTATCAAATCAACGGAAATGCCAAAGTACTAATTTTTCTGTTGGTGGGAAGGGGCAATTATATAACAACTCTCAGTGAGACATTAACAGTAGACTAAAACTCTATGTGCCAGCTAGACATTGACCACATACAAAAAGTCACATATGCTGATGGGCAGAAAAATGTTTCAAAGATTGCCTATACGTAAAATTGTCAATAAAATCCATGGACATCAACTTGTTACTCATGGGAAACACTTGCATTGGATTGGTCAAGCTGGCTGGACAGACTCTCTGTTGGAGCACACTTTTCAGAGAGTTAATGTACAACTCATGGTAAAGTAGAATTGCCTCCAGTACCATAAGGACCCACAAAACACTTGTGTCCCACTTGCCAGCAAGGTTTCCCATCACAAATAGTACTCACAAACCTCCTGCATACACCTTGGTTATCTTCCTATGTAAAACAAGAACAACTAACAGTTCTTTCTAAATTAGTTGTAATAGCTGTATCCCAATATGTATTTGCAAAAAACAAAACAGAACCAATGATTAATTCAACAAAATATATTTATCACATAATTTATTCCATTTGAAACTGTCCAGTCAGTTGTTTTCTTACACCTATTATAGTCAACTCACAACAACTACCCCATCAACACATTGGCTATAACAGCATGTAACTGAAGAGGTGGCCATTAAGAAAGTTCTACACAAAATGACAATAACTGGTAGGCTAAAAATAATTGCCTCCCAAACAGTTATCAGTTTAGTTATTTTAAACCTTAAAATTAGCATCATTGATATATTATTTAACACATAATTGGATTATGTATCATGTTTTCATACATTTTTTTTTTTTAAACTAAGAAACCTAAAAGACATATCTGTATAGGACTAAGCAATTAATTATAGGGCAGCTGCTCCTGAAATGATCTCAATCAGCTCTCTTGTGATGACAGCTTGACGGGTTCTGTTGAATGTCAGTGTCAGTTTGCCAATCATTTCACCTGAAAAAAATTTGATTTAAAAATGAGCTTAAGAGAGTTTGCAACATTGTCATATCAAGCAAACACAAAAAGAACTTAGCAAATTTCCTATTTCAATTATAATACAGTGATTGCTATTCAAATAAAGTGGGCAATCTCAATAAAGGGTCAAACAGAAACTCACCAGCATTCTTGCTTGCAGCATCCATAGCTGTCATCCTAGAACTCTGTTCACTGCAGGCTCCTTCCTTCATAGCAAAGAGAACTAAACTTGCCAAAGAGAACTCATTGTAGCTTTTAAGAACATCATCATCCAAGCTGTCGTACAAATGTATCTTCTGTGCGCTCTGAATAGCATCAGGATTGTACAGTGGCAGTTCAGTTGTGATGTAGGAAATAACACTCCTGTGAAATTTTTTTAACATACCGTATTCAATAAAATTTGCATAGTGGAATTTCGCCGTTATCAGCTGAATTAAAAAATATCCTTGTGGAATAGTTTTTTCTCCACCGACCAACTTCCCATAAAAAGGATGGCTTAAGTTTACTGCTGCTCTCGAGAGTAAGTCACTCATCTTCATAAAGTAATCTAAGTTTATTTTCTTGGTTACCGTACCACTTTAGGAGCATCAGAAGTTTTGCAAGGTTGGAGAAGTTTTTGTGCAAGACAAGACCACTTTCAATTGAAATTGATGCACAATTTGATACTTAACATATATTTTCAAACATTATTCTGAATAAGACTTAATAAATTAGTACTAGTAGTAAAGGAGTAGTTGATGCTGACAAAAGTGACAATGATGATGGCAGTGATCTTTTGAAATTGTACCCATATACAACTTTAGATATTACAACTAAAAAGTTATTATTTTAAAGAAACTATAGTGAGAAATAAATTTCATTCACTTATGCAGTTTTTTTATTTACCAACAATTATGAAATATGCTATGGCTTGTGGATAAGTCGGGGGTAAAACTTTGGGCAATGAAAATCTGGGATTTTACAAATTTTGTTCCATTTTACCTAGCAGCAATTGCTGCCATGTAAACTAAACTATAGCAGGTGTCATCAGGCCTAAATTTTCTCACTCTGTAGCAAGTGACATCCCTGCGATATATATCAAAATCCTCTCTCCTCCCAACAATACAGGCTAACAGACTCAGCAGTCAGCGATGAAACATGTGACTTTGGTTTCAGATTTCAGTCAAGCATCAACAGCTGTTTTTTTGTCTGTGTATGTACCTAGTATCTGGGTCAATACAAGTACACTAGCATAACTGGAAAATCGTCATTTTCCAGCATTCAAATAAAAATTCAATCAAAACTAGCACTGACCCGTGGATTGGTCGACTGCATTTTAAAATGAAGTTTACGACTAAAATTTCTTCTACTTATACATGAGTATATACAATACATTTCCAAATGGGAGGGCGTCAGCAAAAGAATAGCAACTTACTTGAAAGTATTGAAAATAAGAGTCGCCCTGTCATATTTATAGTCCAAATTCAGAAGTGTATTGGCAACCAAAGCAGCATCACTGAAAGTGGGAGGTCTCTTTCCATAGTCATTAAAACTAATCAAAACATTCTGGGCTAGGGTCCTTGAAAAAAGGTAAATTTATTTTGTGACCAAGAAAAAAAGATTACAATTTATTTTTTAAACATAGAATGTTAAAAAAAAAAATTTTCATTACTATTATATATATATAATAACTTTATTTTAATTATAATTAAAATTTTAATAACTAGACACAATACCTTTGGAGGATGCCTTTTGCCTTGTCTCCAATGATGATAAATTTGGTGTCCACTGCAGATCCTTCCTCTTCTAATTTTGCCCTGATGTGTTTGACAATAGAAGAATGAATTCCACCACAAAGACCTCTGTCTGAAGACATCACTACCACTAAGTGATTAGGTTTGGTCTTGTCCTGTGCTATTTCAGCTTTTTGGTAAAAGGCTGCAACACATTATAGATAAATAATAGGCATAACCTAAGTAGTGTTAGGTTATGTTAAATACACAAATATACAGACACTTGTTTTATTTGCAAAAAGTGAGGAGAAAATTAAATACAAATTCATAAATTTGATGATGACTAGTGGCCAAGCAAGGCGAGTCTGTTTCACCATTTTAAAACAGCTCCACAACCATTGTGGGGCAAGAAGAGGCTTGGTGTGGCAAAAGGGGATGAAAAACTCGTGAAGACAATATAAATAAAAGGGACAATGATTAGGTAAATAGCAAGCTGTTAAACATTTGAAGTCAATTGGCACAGCCCATCTGCAGGTGCACAAGGCAAGTCATCAAATAAGTTACATTACAACTTTAAACTGGATATCGGGTACAGGAAGTTTTTGTTTTTAAAAAAACAGGCAATAGTGAAAAGGACATTTTTTAAAATATTTCTGTTATTTGATACACCCGCTTAAAAAGTGATTTATTGTATGTTATATTAATTGTTATGAAATATATACTGGCTCGTATTAATTTCACATATATAAGAGATATTAAAAAATGTAAAATGTTGGTGTGTGTAAACAGGACATGTTGTGAACTAGATTTGGGAGTGCCAGTGTTGGGTGTGAAGGCTTGTTGATCGTGGGGGGACTTTGTGAGTTGTAGGTCGTTGGGTCAGATCATGGAGTTTGTTCGTGGTTTTGAGTGTATGTTGGTGTTCGTGGTGATTGAGAGAAAAATGGGTCTGAGGACAGAGAGTGGTGTGTTATGTTATAGAGGCAGCCATCTAGTTTTGCTGTTAGGATAGAGTTCGAGAGTCAGCAGTGAGTAAGATGATAGTTCAGATGCTAGTTGTAGTGTTGTTTTCAAAAGAGCACATGTTATTGAGCCTGTTGTTATTTAGAGTACCGACTGTAAATAAAGAGCTAAAGTATTTTCAACATGGAGTCTGTGAATTGTATCCTAGAATAGTATTTTAACCCCTAGACAATGTGAAATCTACTGCCCTCAGTAAAACATACCTACTGTGGGCATAACATGTGATAACCTAACAAAGAAGAGATCATAACGGGACAATTCCCAGTAGAAGCGAACCAAGTCTGAAAATGGCACCCTTCAATATACAGAAACAGTTGCTGACCACGGTGGACCAGCAAAAAGAGGATTATGACGTCCCTTGTCATGAAATTTTATCCATTTCTATATGAAGTCCGTATCTAAAGATGATATTGCTATCCCCCCTGATGTGTCCGTCCCCTCAACCCCAACCATTCACTTGCCCCTGGGTGTAAACAACAGAAAAATCAGCTCTTTTGTCTCGTTCAATTGTGGTGTGCCATCAAAATCTGGGTACGATCTATGCGTGCAGCGAGGATAAAAAGGTTGGGGGGGGGGGGTGGCATGGTGTTGAGGGGCACTGTTTTAAAATATAAGTCTCGTCCTCTGATTCCTGCTTTCCCAAAAACATACAACACAAAATTATTTTAAAAACTTTTGTTGGCAAGATAGTTAATCGCCCTATAAATACTACAAGCAGACCAGTTTACCCTCAAACTCTTAAAATCGCACAATATCACAAAATCGTTCAATACATTATCTTAATGGTAAAAAAATAAACATACAATATATATAATGTATACACTTCAAAATCGTACATTGTACGTCAAAATCATAAGAGTAAACAGGTATGTAAAAGAATAATAAACTAAGAGGAAAAAATTTTCCAAAGAAGTATGGCATTATTTTCACTATTTAAGATTAACCATTTGTAAAGCATTTACTTTGTCTGACTTCCCACACTGTAACAGAAGCTTTTAGAGGTAATGGAATGTGCAAAACAAAGTGAAATAAGGTCAGGATCACATGGACCCTTTTACAAACCAGCATTGAGAATAATGTGGGGAAACTTTCATTTTCAAGCCCTAAAATATGTGGATTCATCAAAAGAGAAAGTACTACAGTATTAGGAATTTAGTATGGAAAACAAAACATATAGTGAGATCGATTTTTTATCATACCCTTAGCTCCATGACCATACTGACGAGCTGGTTTTAACTCTCTTTCTGCCTTTGCATATTTGGCTGCGGACACCATCTTCATGGATTTGGTAATTTTCTGAATATTGGTCACAGACTTAAGACGAAGGCGAACTGTAGATAATGAGGAAAAAATATATCATTTAATTGATTTAAACAATTTTAATAACAATGCTAAAGTAAACGGTCATGTGGAATGAAATTACAAACAATGAAACATAGTTTACATCATTTCTTTCATGACATGAAGTTTATAGCTCTTTGGCTATTGATTCAACATTAAAGATACAATTTGGAACATTTATTTGTTAATTTATTTATGTTTTCAGTTTCAATTCATTAAAAAGAAGAATAAATCATATGGTATCATAGATGGAAGACACAAAATTTGTACTTTTTGTTTTGTAAAAACCTCTAAAATCCATGAAAGTGTCAGATACTAATTTAGAATGTTAAATTGAGTCCCAAATACCTTACAGTAATTTTAAAGTAAATATTTTGTAACACGTTCTGTAGCATATTGATCTGGAGTAAACAGATGCCAGAATTGTATCACTAACTGTTTCATTGAAAGTCTCTCAAGAATTGATGCAAAAGAGTACATCTGAACCTCCTGCCTTATGAAAAGCCTAAAGGTTTTAAGAATTTATTCTTAGGCGATGGAAGTATAAATAATGCTGTTTTCTTCAACTTGATCATTTTCATTATGCTAATGGATTTTTAGCATAAGGCCTACTTACTTTCTTTTAATGTTGCCATACCACGGACCTGAGCCTGGCCACTGAAAAAATGTAAAGGAAAACACCATTTATTCTAGGCCTATTTTAAAAATTTAAATTGATGCTAAAATTTCATAAGCTAGACCTCATTAGTTTAAAAAAATAGACCAATAATTCCAATAGGGCTTGGCTTATATTCATTTAAGGTAGACCTGCAACAGCATACCAATTTGATAAATTCATACTTGAAATCACCTTAGTACTAAACCTCCACATCTTGTGGCCCCATTTCACTGATCGTGTCGTGCGCATCAACTCTTATTTTAATAATAATTTTATACAACTTTTTTTCAGAATTAAATATTGTCTGTCTGATTGCCATATAGTAATAATAGGTACTTAGTAAGTACCTTCTATTATTTATTATGGCAATCAGACAATATTTAAAATTTCTGTCAAAGTACCTAGCTACTACTATAACTAATTCAAATTTAACTCTTTCGATGCGGAACAACGCACACTGCATTCATCCACTGTTCTCAAAGCACAGACCAACACGCTCTGCGTCATTTTAATATCATGTTTGTTTCTTTGCTATTTCTCGGTTAAACTTTTAAAGAGCTATTTTTAAATAAGACTTTTACATAAAAGAGTGGTACTTCATTGTTAATATGAGCGAAACCAAGGTTTATTTGCTGTCATTTAAAGCAATATTGTAATGATTTTCTTTGCTTTTTTTTCTACTGTTGTTATGGCTACTCTAGACCTGTAAGTTTCCTAGACGAATAACAGCTCAAAAAGCTTTGGAATTGTTATAATTGTTTTATACTACTTCTTTTGATAGTGGAAGATGATTTATATTAAGATTTAGATCCATCGCATGATTCCAATAGTAGTTGTTTTAGAGGATTTGAATTATAGAAGTGAAGATTTCAGAAGATGAGGTATGCTTACAACATTATCATAATCATAGGCTTGGGGAAAAAATGTGTTAGTTAAGCATAAAATCATAAAACATTTTAATTTTATGGTTATTTTCTGTTACTTATTTTATTTAAACTGAAGAAATAAGTTTACAAACATAGTTTGTACTTTAAATTATCCTTCATTCGATACAAAGTTTAGTCTTATAATTTATAAACCACAGAATAATATTTTAAAATTTGTTTAATGAACCCAATCTCTCACTCTGATCGAGTCTTTTTAGCTCTTAAAAAATGTATATTTTTTCGGAAAAATTCCGCAGCGAAAGAGTTCATCCATCAAGTATAATTTAATAAAATAATTAGGCTTATGTACTTAACTAATAATCTATAAATACATGCATGTTGAAGCAGAATTTAATGTTGGTGGGGGGGGGGGGTATTTTTAATTTCATTTTAATTTTTGAAGGGTCGCAAGAAAACTTCCTTGGAAAAGCTAACGGGCCCATTAAAATATTTAAGGTAATAATCTGATAAATATGATGTAAGCCAGTGAGTAATAAATTGAGAACTAAATATTTTTAAAACCACTTATTTGCGAAGTATATGCAATATTACATACCATTGTGGCACCAGCAAAGGTGCTGCCCTTGACAAAATCACCTCCATCTTGTTCACACTCAAACCCGGTGTAGCTAAATATAAGCTAACTAGTGATATCAAATTAACGTAAACTCCAGAACAAGTCCATAAGTCGTTTACCGCAAAATTGGTTGCGGTAATTTTCGGCACCTAACATGCCCCTTGCTCTCTAATCAATTTTTTAATGTATTTCTTTACAATTAAATTTTATATTTTTAAGTTTTTATAATTTCATTAAATTTTATAAACTTCTTATTTGTATATAACAAATTGATTATCACAAATTATTTAATTGTTATAATTACTGTATTTATGTTTTTAAGGCTCTAAGTGGCATAAGCGCTTTGCCAATTTGATGCTTGAAGAATAAAATTATTAATTGCATAAAAATGTAATAATTTAATTGATAAAACCCAGTTTGCTATAAGCGTGTCATATTTATAATCAGTCATTAATTTTTAAAATAACTTTTAAGAATTTTTTTCATCTCAAATTCTACCACTTATACAAAATTTGAGCAATAGATAAGCAGGCTATCTTGGCTTAGGGAAATTAGTAAACATACTTCAAGCACTACAGACTTTAGCTTAGCAGTTTGAGACCCCGCAGCAGAAGAGCAAGAAGAGTAGAACTGACAATATGAGAAACTGATATTTCGATACCTTTTAAAAGTAAAGGCAAAAAAATACTAAATGATTTCGTAAAACTAAATTTTTGCGTTCATTTAGTATCAGTAGTACTAGTAAGTAAGCTAAGTAGTAAGTAGGCCTTGCCTATAATTTAATTTGGCCAGGTTTAGCCTTAGTTAGCCTTGCCCTTCTTACTTAATCATAATCTTACTTAGTCTTAGTTAGGCGCCTTAGCTGGGCTTCTTTATTTTTACGTCTTAGACTAGTCTTAGTGTTTAAGTATAGTAATTTTACTTAGTCTTTTAATTTATTTGTTACTAAGTCCAAGAAGACCCTGTAACTTAGGGGTCTTCCATTAATTACGTCAACAATTTTTCCGCAATTTTTACACCCTCCCTCCCCCTTCCTTGTCAACAACTGTCAACTTTCGATACCGCCCCCCTTATTTAATTATGTCAACATTTTATAAACCCCCCCCCCTCCAAAAAAATGAATTACAATATAAATAAATGTATAAA
>CAXITT010000452.1:531327-551761 GCA_964033795.1 Lymnaea stagnalis | reverse complement strand
TTTCTCTCCCCCAGAAAAAATCTGTAAACACTCCCCCGATGTATATTATATATATATATATATATATATATATATATATATATATAGTAGCTGATTTATCATTTTAATCTTGCGGAACTGATATACCTGACAAGTCAACATCATCCTTATCATCTAACTATTCAGCATTTAAATTTAAAATCGAAGCATTGTCTGTGTGAGCAATAGTTGTCATAAGCTCTCTTTGTCTTTGAGTTGGTATAGTTGTTATTGAACACAGATGAGTTGGTGTTTTTTTTTTAATTGAACACCATGTACAATGATGTGTTAATAATTCTTGGGAGCAGATTAAGAGAAAAATGACAGGTGAAGAGATGCCAACTTTTGACTTCTCTTGCACTAACAAAGTGTGCTAACATTCTGACCAGCCATCTGCAGTGCACAGACAGACACACAATACATAAATCTTAAATTGTTAAAAGCCTAAACATATATGACTATTTACACTTATTAAATTGTTTAAAATAATGTAAAAACCAGTCAATTTTTAAGATTAAAATTTTAATAAGGGTTAATATAGAAAATATGATTGTTGACGTCAACTAATCTAAACCCCCCCTCCCTGCCCCTTGTCAACAACTGTCAATCATTTCCAAACTCCCTCCCCCTTGTTGATGTAATTAATGGACGCCCCCTTACCTAGCCTACTTCTTAGACTTTTAGTACTTTGGCAAAAATTGTTGAATAAATATTTAATTGGCATTAAATTGGCTTAATTTAAATTTAGTAAATTATAAAATGGAGAACTGATTTGGCCTGCACTTACACTTCTTTAAATTTAAATATTAGTATTATTAGGAGTAGTAATTTAGCAGGCTCAACCATCCTCAACTATGGATATTCAAGACATGTTTTATGCTTGCAAATCAGGAGACCTTCAGCGCTTACAGTAAGCTACTTTTGTTTGGTGTTTTGTGTGTTAGCAAGAATGTTTCATTTTTAACTTAGTCTTAGTCTTAGCTAAATTTCAGCTAAGAACTAATAACTTACTAAACTTACTTTATTTAATTATAAAAGGTTGTTAGTTATTATTTATAATTTAAATAAAATGTGAATAAGGGATCCTTTCATGAGCACAAGGCCTGAAAAACACACCAAGCTTATGTTCTGATCTGATGTGCTAGTGCCAGAGGTCTTTAAGTTAAAGTAAGCCATTTTATTTTTTGAGGAGAAAAATAAAAATAATAAAAAATATTATGGTCCTGCCATGGCATGGATGATGGCATGGATGCTGACAATGGTTGTTCTCCATATTGATGCCAAAATCCCAAATGCCTGATTTGTTTTGTTTATCCATGCATTGATTGCATTTGATTATCTATCACATGCATTGTTTTCCTTGTCGAAGTGGTCACAATCACCAACTGTTTTGACATTGACATCTGTTTTTAAGTTTTTGCATTGAATTTGGAGCAGTTTCAGCTAGTCTCTTTGTGAAGTTTGCCTTTCCCTGGTCATCTTGGAATTGGCAAGACAGCATCACTATCATATTGTTGTATTCCAACACCGAGTGCATTTCTTGACACTTCTCTTGTGTTGCTTGTAGCATGCATCAAATTATCAACATAAGAAAAGAATTGGTGAGAGAATGCACCCATGCACATGCTTCACTTCAGTCTCCACTTTGAAAAGTTCAGTCAGGTGGCAATAGTGGAGAACTCTAAATTAACAGACATCATATTATGATTATATAATATTGACCAGAGGACTGACATAGTTTTGGATAATCTTCCAAAACTTGTTCTTTTGTATGCTGTAAAAATATTTCTTGGCGTCATCAAAGTCAGGATACAGTTGAGGATTCCATATGAGTCTACTCTAGCATTTACCACAGGAGAAAGATGTGATCAGTTCCATCATTTCTAGAGCTTCCTTTTCTAAGCATATTTATGTCTATATTCTCCGCTCTTGGTGTATTTTTTAATACTATAATGCAGCAAGAAAACCATTTTGAGTGATGGACACTTTGAGTTCAGTGGCTTCAGTCGGAAAGAGGTCCTCTTGCAGACACTTTCATGTTAATTTGAATCTATTTTATGTCCAAAAGGTGTGTGTGTGTCGGTCATCATCTTCTTTAAGCATCCTAGCACAGACTCTGCCTTAAAGCTAATTGCCTCCATTTAACTTTTCCTTCTCCTCACTTAAGTTAGTACTCAACTTTCATTGGCTCTTTCCTTTCTGTTGTAAAATAGGGCTTCTCAATTTTCTTTTGTTAAACTGTCGTCTTTGCCTCCACTATTCTTTTGCTGCCCTCTCAGATACTACATTTCAGCTAAGTGCTATTTTTATTTAATTCTGTTTTTACCATTGTTTGAAGGCTGTTGAAGGCTTTCTGTCAACACATTTGTTGTTTTGTTGCGTTCCTTTTTAAGGTTTTCACATTCTTTGTTTGACTCATTTCCTTCTTTCCTCCTCAGCAAGTTTCTCAAAATTTTGTCCTTCTGTGCTAAATTGTTTGCTTTCTTGTCCTTTTTGTTTGAATTGGGATGTCACTCTTTCCAGTACTCTTATTGATTTTCTTCATTAGCTGCCTTATTTCTTCAATTCTTTTTCTTATTTTATCTTATTTCAAAGTCATTATTAAAAACAGATTTTGTAAAAAGATTACTTATAAAAGAATTATCAGGATCTTCTGTCAATGTTTTTTCTAACAATCAGGTATCTTGTTGAAATAAAAGAGGTGGAGATTGATGTGAGAGACAAATGGGATAGTACACCACTGTAAGTATTGAATTGCCTTAACAAATATCGAGTCATAAATATTTATGAATTTAATGGATTGGATGAAAATTACCATGGGTCAAATGTTGCTATTACTTTTTGTTTCCTTTCTAAAGGTAATTAATGGTGGAAAACATTTTAAAAAATGGAATTTTAAATACTTAATAATAATGAAATTTATATTCTTGCTGGTTTATCTCCAGGATATGGTTTACATGTACATTTTTTTTTTTAAATACAGGTACTATGCTTGCTTATGTGGACACAGAGATATAGTTGAATATCTACTTGACAAAGGTAGAACACAATTTTTTCTTATATAGTTGAAATTATAACACTTATATTATATCTGTTTATGTATTTTTTTTTAAAAGGAAGTCAAACTTTTATATATAAATTATACTGTTCTCAAAACTTACAAACAGGTGCAAAATGTGAAGCTAATACATTTGATGGTGAGAGGTGCTTATATGGAGCATTGACAGATGATATACGTAACTTACTGAAGAGTTACCATGTTATCTCATCTCGAACAATCAGAAGAGATTTATATGAAGAATTTTTGCGCAGGTTTGTTCCTTAAGCTTACTTGATTCATTTTTATAAAATATGGATACATTTTTATTTTCATATTTATTTTTCTTGTTAAGTGAAGTCCATTTGTTACTTTTTTAATAATGAAAATGTAAAACTTTTGCTTAAAGATGTATCTAATATGAGTTTAAATAAAGATATGTATCCTAAAAACAAATTATTCAATTTCCCATAGGCTTTTAGAGGACAAGTTGTATAGTGATGTTATATTTAGCGTACATGGAGAGGAATTTCATGCTCACAGATGCATACTCAGTGCTCGCTGTCTGTTTTTTGCCCACATGTTCAAAACTAAATGGCAGAATCGAACGGTGATTGAACTTAATCATTCACAGGTAGGATAACCATTTACTGCAGTGTTGTCATTTTATCCATAAATTTCATTCTAAAAATATCTTTTTAAGTTGCTATTTAAGCTATTCCATGGTTACCAGAGCAATTTAGCAGACATTTTAGTGACCAGTTCATGAGTCATCACTAAAGACAGCCCCTCACCGCTGTTATTTTTGTACTTAAGATTGATAGGCAGTTCTTAAGCTTTAAAAGTCTGAAGACTCCGCTTTTCATTTTTTTTTTACAAATGATGGTGAAAAAAAAAATTATCAGGAAATAAAATTCAGCTAATGTTTAACTTCATGGGAATAATTTTTGCAAATCCCAAAATTGATATCCCAGTTATCCAAGGAATCCACTTCATTAGAAGAATATAAAAAAAGTGTCCATTCAACAACACTGTGCCACAATTTTGCTTTTTTTCACTTGGTCTGCCAGTATTTGATTTAGATCTGCTTACATTTTTTAGAAGTATTTTTTAGTATATTAATATATTTATAAATTTGAAATTCTATTATATATTGTTACATAGCATTATGGTTTTCAAGATTTAATCTGTGTTAATATTTGGCTCATAAAAGATACAATGAGTAACAAAGGACGTTGAAAACAGTCTGAAAAGAAAAAGATATTAAAGCTAGTGTTACTAACAATATTTAATTTCATTATACAAATACAAATTTGAGCACAGAAGCAACAAAACTATATTAACTTGCAGCAAGTGAAAAAGGTACACTCCTCAAAGTACAAATATTAATTTACACACACAATTATATAACGTCTCATGTTGAAAAAAACTTTCTCTCTCTATCTGTCTTGCTTTGTCTATATGCTAAGAAAGCAGACAGCCTATTTATAGGAACCAAATCAGAACATTCTAGTACAGAAATTCTATAAATTGCGTCACCTAATGGCATTCTTTAGAATAAATAGAACGAATTTAAATGTAAATAATCTTTTCCAAGCCAAGAAAGTGGCGGGCAACGAAGGAGTGACACAGCACATTTACTCGAATCCCTCAATGTCAAGGCCATACTAGCGGAGAAAAGTGGGGTGGTGGCTAAAAATAGCTCTTCACAAATGCTAGACTATGCTATACTGTAACAATATATATAATGTACTAAACTGTAAAATTTCAGATGTCACCGGGAGTTTTCAAAGCTACTCTGCAATATCTGTACACAGGTAAATTGTATTTTCATAATCTAAAAGGTTACTTCTTTCTTTGATTACTGTAATTTTTTTTTAAAACTTTATAAATCTAATATATAAAAATAATAAGGAGTACAGTTATACAAAGTTATTCTCAAATTTCTTAGGTCACATGGAAGTGACAATGGATCTAGTGGACGACTGCTTAAAATTAGCGAAGCAGTGTCAGTTAAATGGACTTATTGCTGAGATAGAAGATAGGATGAAGAAAGCGCAATCTTGGGGTAAGTGGTTTGGTTTTAAATTTTGAAGTTTTTTAAAAACTTGATAAATAAAATTTCATAAAGAATATTTAATTAATAATAATAATAATAATAATAAAGTTTATTTCAAAAACACGCTTCATCCCCAAAGGCTCGAAGCGCGGTACAAAGTCAACAAAAACCAAATCTATGATTTACCACATGTAAAACAAACACAACACTACAAAAACTAATTACAAGCATACAATGTCAAAGTCTTTCTAGCCATTTCAACCATAAGCAACACAGCCAATATGCATTAACTGGAAAATAAGGTAGACAATCATCCCAGAAGGTGTTTGCAAAATAGATGTGTCTTTAAATCGGTTTTAAAGGACTCCAGTGTCTGGTTGTTTCTGAGATCGACAGGAAGGGCGTTCCAAATTGTTGGACCAGCAAATGCGAAAGTGCGCTTTCCGTAAGTCTCAAGGCAAACATGTGGTGTCGAGAGTTTGCCACTGTCGGATGAGCGGAGTCGTCTAGTGGGTACATAAGGCGTCAACAGCTCTTTCAGAGCGCCAGGTCATGTAAGCAGCGGTAGCACAAAGCTGCAATTTTGTACTCTATGCGAGCACGCACCGGCAGCCAGTGCAACTCTCTCAGAAGTGTTTTTGCATGGTCGAACTTGCGTTTGCGGAGAACAATGCAAGCCGCATTATTCTGTGCTATTTGAATTTTATCCAGGAGCATAGCTGGAAGACCCACCATGAGAGCATTGCAATAGTCGATGCGTGATAGCACAAATGCAGACATCAAGATATGTGTTGGGGGCCTTTCAAGTGGCATAATATTTTTTTGGAGTAATTTTCAATTGAATGCATTTGTAAAAAGATTATACAAGAATAAAAATTGAGCTGTTTGTTGTTTACACATTTCATTAGAGAGTTCTAAGCCTGGTGTCAGAGTAACCACCTTGGTATTGGATCCTGTAAATGGTAGTGATATCCTTCAGCGTGATCTGGCCCAGTTGGCTCATTGGGCACTGCCAGAGGAGCTGACATCTTGGGTAGGTGATCATGATTCAAGAATCAGTTTTTAAGTTGATCCTATCATGAACTACATACTCATCTGTGCTAAACCAAACTGTCCTTAATGTTATAATATTGCGTCCATTTTCGACCTTTTATTTACCAATGTGACTTACAGAACAATTGTTTAAAAATTTCTTTTTCAACTATAATTAAGAAAATAGACTAATATGGTGTTTTGTTTTTTTAAATCTCCAGCTTATTGCCCCATCCCTCCCTCAAATGCCCTCTTATCTCCCTGGTCTTTTTTGTATTTTTTGAAATTTTCATTTCTTGTCTTTCTTGCATCTTTAAGGTGTTTTTTTTTTTTTTTTTTTTTTTTATAAAGGTTGTTTTTTTTTTTTTTTTTTTTATTTTTTTTTTTTTTTTTTTTTTTTTTTTTTTTGTTTTTTTTTTTTTTTTTTTTTTTTTTTATAAAGGTTGTTGGTGAACTCCCTTTTGAGCCTGAAAGCATGCCACTTACATACCCAGATGTTTGCTTTGTTGTTGAAAATCACAGATTTATGTGTCACAAGGTATTCAATATATTTTTAGAAATTAAAATGGAGAAATCATTGTCATAATTTATAATTTGTACAAGTTTTAGAAAATTCTGAATTTTTTAATTTATAGTATACATGAAATAATCTATCTTAACAAAACTTAAATAGTTTTCAATATTAATTTTTTTTTTAGACCTCAAAATCACCTAAGATTTTTAATGAGTCTGTGGTTGGGAAAGCATTATCAATTATTTATTTTTTTAATCCAAAAAAATTATTTTCAACAATTATTTTTTTAAGGATGTAGCTTTTTATGCCAAAGATAAGAAAATCATTCTATCTCTTTCAGGTATTTTTTTGTGGTCGGAGTGATTATTTCAAAGCATTGCTTGAGGATCACTTTGGGGAGAACCAGTGCAGTGATAACATCCCTGTGGTATATCTACATGATGTTTCAGTGGAAGTGTTTATCAGAATTTTAACATTCATTTATTCAGACTCGTCCGATGTAAGTTAGATGACTGGTTGATTTCTGTCCTAATGAGGCAACATATTGATTTCAGTAGTGTCTTTTAAATTAGGTTATTTCTTATTCATACTATCTTGAGGCCCACGTGAAGGAAATTTTAATTGCTGGAAGGCAACATCGGGGGGGATTTGAGGACAGTAGATGAAATATGTTTTCATTGGCTCAAACTCAAAGTGTGTAATTATTTTATTTGCACTTATTCATATAAAACTCTTGCTATTACATTTTTGACACTGGTACTCATGCTGGTAACACATTGATTATTTTGGTCTGTCTCATGTGTGTTTGATACCCTTTGTTTTCATTGTGAGAAACAATGAAAACCTTTTGAAATGTCTAATGACCATTACCTTTTTTTTTTTTATGTTTTTTATTAATTGCTGCATAGTGATTTTAAGTTAGATGCAGAAGTGACCAATCTCTCTCTCTTTATATGTTTTTTTTACTTTTACCATTTCTACTCTCCAGCTGCATGCTGGTATTGTTAGTGATGTCTTAATGTCAGCTGATATTTACCTCCTTCCTGGATTAAAGAGGCTATGTGGAGCAGCCATGATGGAATTTGTAGATCTAATCAATGTGGTCCATATGATAAGGACATCCAGACTGTTTAATCTTCCCCGGCTTGAGTCCCACTGTGCAGAGTATATCGCCAATCACCTGTCAAAGGTTTGTGTACACCATAGCATTGACAGTTTCAAATGGTCATACCAGTTTACTAAATGTATAAGTTTTCCATAGAAGATTAATTAACTGACAAAGTTGATCTTCAATGAAGCTTTCAAGTAGATTAATGATAGAAACAATTTGTGTAAATAAAACAATATAGGTTAAGCTTTAATAATGGTTAAACAGAACACAAATGCATTCATCAGTACAACAAAATACCCAAAAAACATTCATATAAATGTAAATTAAATTTACATAATATATATATATGTATCCTACCTTATATGAATGTTTGTTTGTTTGTGTCTAATTAATTTAGAGGATTAATTTGAATTTATTATTTTTGCAACCACTAAGTACGTTCCTTATAAATGCAGTATTTTTAAATATATTTATTGTACTAAATGTGTATTTCATTATAATTTTTCGAAAAAAAAAATTGTTTTGAACCTTATTATGAGTGGTGGAATCTTTATTAGCTTTTTTTTTGGCATAAATTGATGTATAGATCACCATGTTTAGCATAGTTCACCAGTTGGTTCAAAGATTCAATTGTGAACAGGGGAGTCATTATACAAAGGATAACCATGAATCTTTTTAGCACACTGTTATTTATTTTATTATTTTAGGACTAATTTTCATACTAACACCTTGCAGCAAAAAATAAGTTTACTCATAAGATTCGTAACTGATATCACATTTATTTTAGGTTATATGCCAAGAAAATTTTCGGGAGCTTGTTTTAGAGGACGCAGGGAATGTCAAACAGAGAGAAGAGGCAGATACAATTGACATTGTGGATGAGATTCGGTACTATATTTCTAGCTTTGTCCTGACATACAGTGAAATGGAGGAAGCCAATGAAAAACTCAAGCTTATTGATAACCTGCTGGAGGAGTTGGACATTGAGGGATAAAATTGGCACCAAAAAAAAGAGATATTCTAATCTAAAAGGCAAATTGGGGTTATTTTTGGGCCATAAATAATATTATGTTCTCAGGCTGTTTCATCCATCTGTATCTAAATTTTTCTTCATTTAAACTGTGGGTAAGTTGGTTTTTCAATACTGAATATTGTTTCAACCAAATTTTGATACTATGGAATTACAAGTCTGTTTCAAACAAAATACTTTTAGACTACAATCTCACGGGCCCAGCCCTTAACACTATGACACCTGTGGGGTTTAATCATGTTTATTTAAGCTCTGTCTAACATCAAACAAATGTTTTAAATGAAAAACCTACATTTTTGGGTAAAATATTTCCATCAAATAAAAATGCTATTAGCAAATTATTTTTTCAGGTAAAAAATATAAACTTTTCCCCTCATTTGATTAAAAAGCTGCACCTTTTTTAGAGTAATAATTCCCTCTTTGGTTGTGAAATCCCCTCTTAGGTTCCACCTTATGTGACTTTAAAGCCACCACTCACTCACATAGACTATCTAAACCTAAAAAAAATATTAAACTAAAATAAAAACAAATTAGTTTTTTTCCTCATTGTTCTTTTTTTAAAAACTTTTCTATAGCTTTACTGGGATAGAAATAATTTTTGCACAGATGAAAGTGCTCTTAATCCAGAGCATTACAGTATCAGGTGAAAAAATCACATATGCACTGAAAAAAACAATAAATTCCCCAAAATCCTGATCAAATAATAAACAGCTAACTGAAACAGAAACAAAATCTGGCAGATGGGACATGGTGTCTAAGAAATTGCTCTATCGGATGTGTTGTTCTAGACGTGCTCTTTAAATGAAAGCTTTTAAATATATATTCTGGTATTACCAAAAAAGACCTTTTAATTATTAGGTGTTAACTGTCTGAAATCATCAGGGACAAAATGTAAACTTATGAAAATAAGAACTTCTCACTAAACAAACTTGTACACATCTTTAAATATCCTTTTAAATAAGCCTTCTTTCTTATGTTTGAAAGATATGTGTTTATATATCCATTGTTTTCTTTTTTTTACAAATAAATGCACATTCTGTAATTTGCATCTTATTATAAAGGAAATAAATTATAACTGTCAGATTTTAATTATGTAACGGTTTCCAGTGCAGTTCATCTTTTGTTTTTCAAAGGTGTACTGTGCAAGAAAATGTTTGTATTAGTCTATAAGAAATGTTATTTTTAAAATGAGTTTTCATTGGTAAAACTCAACTGTTTTCTTTAAGATTCTGTGCAGGGAAATTGTTTAACATTGATCAAAGTATAGCTCTAATTATATTCTGTCATTGATGATCTGCTTTGTTTTGTTATCCCATTGTGGTAGGCAGTATATTAACCTGCATAAAACATCTGTGATACTTTAAAATTGGTTGTTGTTTTTTGTTTTTTTACCTGTCAACCAAACTGAAGACTTCCTACATTACAAACGTCTATCTAGAACATTGATTTATTTGTAGAAAGAGTTAAGAGTTTATATTTCTTGTGAGCAATAAAAAAAAAAAGAAAATTCAGGTTGATAATTTCCTTTTAAAGTTTTTATTTCCTAAAAATGTATATACACCCTTCATTTTAGGTCATCCTTGTTGCTGTTGTTGATGGATCTTCTTGGTGCACATTTTTTTTTTTCTTCTACTAATATTACTAGTAAATTTAAAGTAGAAAAGTTTTCATAGCAAAAGATGTTTCAGTCGTTTGTGTAAGTGTATATTTTAAAAATAAAAACAAGATTTGTTATCAATTTCCCATAATCAAGTATATTTTATTTTCTTGTTCTTTACTATATATGAAATTGGTGATTTTATTTTCTATAAAATAGATTATGTTTTTACATTTTATGGATTTAAGGAAGTAGAGAGCTTAATTATTGTGTGCACTAAGTTTTATCATTTATACAATTAAGTAAAGAAAATAATTTTCTAGTATTCATACAATTAAGTAAAGAAAATAATTTTCTATTGTTTTAAAGAATACTGTTACCTTAAAGACTTTGCAGAAATCTGCTTGCTGTGTTATTTGTTTTGTTTGGGGTTTTTTTCTTATTAATTGCTGTAAATTAAATGTGTGTAATTGTGAAGAATTCCTAATTATTATCTTTTCTTAACAATTCTACAATTTTTATTTTAATAGGTTATTTCTTTAAACAGCTAAATTTTATGTTTTTAACAAAGATAATTTGGTATGTCCAAGAGAATTTTTTTAAGTTAAGAAATGGCTTGGAGAGCTGCAAAAAATAAACTAATAATTAACCCTCCCAAAAAAAAACTTCTGTCCCAAATAATGTCACCTGACAAACATTCCTATTGATAAATCTTCTTTAGGCTATTAACACTACTTTTCAATTAATTACATAAATTTATATTTGAAGAACAGTTAAAAATTGGGTTTTATTATTACCTGTCTTGTATAAAGAAAAGAAAGAAAAAAAAACTTTTATTTGCATTTTAAATATGTGTATTTAATGTAAAATGTATTTTTCTGTAGATAACACATAGTTAAATTGTGTTTATGTTACAAGCAAATTACCAAACCTTATATTGATTTAAAAATATTACTATCAGCAGCTTCAAAATTCTGGCATTCACAGTTGATGGAAAATAGACCTGATATTTAGTGCTTTGT
This sequence comes from Lymnaea stagnalis, assembly GCA_964033795.1. NCBI lineage: Eukaryota > Metazoa > Mollusca > Gastropoda > Lymnaeidae > Lymnaea > Lymnaea stagnalis. The sequence continues at coordinate 540,341 of CAXITT010000452.1, read as the reverse complement.
ACTAATACTGGATTGTCTTTTAACAATATACCTCAGATGAATAAGGCTTTAAGAAAATAACAAACTACTCAAAACATGACCTTTTTTTTTTTTTTTTTGTTTGTTGGCATTTACAGTTTGTGTTTGTAGCAAGTTTTTATGGATTTCCTTTTTTTCTTTTAACAATATACCTCAGATGAATAAGGCTTTAAGAAAATAACAAACTACTCAAATCTTGACCTTTTTTTTTTTTTTTTGTTTGTTGGCATTTACAGTTTGAGTTTGTAGCAAGTTTTTATGGATTTCCTTACGGTTTTTGTCCTCTTAAATTGTCAAGAGAGCGTTTTTTTTAACTATAATTGACGGTTGCATTGAAAGTTTTTTGTTTATTTTTAATGTGAATGGATATTTCCTAAATATTGTAATAACAAGATTATCCTGATAAAGGTTTCAATCTAACAATAAATAATCCATTACAATAGTGAGAGATACCTAGTAAATCTTATTTTCTAATCGGTCTATTATGATGCCAGTTATCAGTGCTTCTCACGCTACTTTACTTCATTGCAACACCTCAATCAGCTTATCTGATAACTTTGCTTCGCTAGCGTTAAGTTACAATCTAGAAATTTGCATGTGTATAGATCACTATTCCACCTTATATGCCTTAAATGATTCAGAGACATAATTAATAGATTTGTTTGGGGGGAGCTAAAAGTTATTTCCACATCTGTAAATCTCCAAAGGTTTTGATTTAATCAAAATATTTCTTGAAAGTACAATTGTTACTTTTTTATGCACTTGAGAGCCTAAAGTATTGCTTATTTATTTAAAGTATATTGATTGAATAATCTAAAATAATGATTGTTTTTTGCAATTATAATTATGTATCTATTTTTTTTAACCGTAAAATGTGTGACATTAAAATAATGAAAAGGGAATTGATATGTTAAGTTGTATTTTTAAAGTAGTTTGTTCTCCTAATCAAATAACGATCATTTGCATTAAAAATAGATGCTCATCTTTAGATATTTAACAAATTTTATAATAGATTTCATGGCTCTATGGATTAATACCTCATTAATGAAAAATGGTGTCTGTTTTTTTGTTAGGGTTTTTAAGAGTGCAAATTCTTGAAAGTCTTTGGGCACACCAAATAGAATTCTAATTTTAGTTACAACAGATGGGCACTATTGTACAAATTGTAGACATAGCACAAATGAAACAAATGGTATCAGAATTCTAATTTTAGTTTCAACAGATTGGCACTATTGTACAAATTGTAGACATAGCACAAATGAAATGGGCTATTTCCTTGTTAGTTTCCTTAGTATTTATCTGCCCATATTCCTTTAATAATAAATAATATTACTTTTTTCATTGTTTCACAAACTTCTAGAATGGCATGCAGTTCATTAAATGTAGGCAACGAATCAAAAATGAATAAATAACAGTAACACAGTTTTAAAATAATTACATTTATTAAACATTAATCACCGGATTAACTGAAACTACAATGTACACAGGACAAGATTAGCAACATAATATATTTTTACTTTGAGAAAAGGAGTTTCAGTGAAATTTAATGAAGAGATTGAAAAGATCAAAATTTTAAGAATTCATTCAGGATACACTAAATACCTAAGCCAGGTATCTTAATCCATGTCAGAGCAACATGCGGCTCATATGTAGACAGACGAACTATTCAAAATATAAGCATGGCAGAATGTGTTTTCAATGATAAACAGAGGAAGTAAGCCTGCTATCACAATACAGATCTAACATCAACTTACATGTAGCACCTTTCAGCTCAACATAATCATATAACTTTAAGACAAGCCCCTTTTTCATATTTACAAAATATCTTACCCTTTGACCTCTCATATTTACAAAATATCTCACCCTGTGACCATCAGTATTTTGCTCCTTTCAATAACTAAATGAGCTTTTGTATAATCAATGCCTTCATGAAGAGTTGTTTTTTTTTATGGTTAAAAACACATCTTATATTTCAGTATAGAACAAGGAAGTCGATCTGTCAGAAAAGTTTATGCCATCAATGAATGAATGTTATTTTATACAGATGAATAAGTTTATTATGAACTCGAGTATATGAAATGACATGAAAGTGTGTAATAATAAATGCAACACAAAAAAAAGAACAAAAATGAAGCTACTGAAGTAATAAAAATGTTCAGTTACTTAACAAAATAAGGCAACGTATAAAATAACACGACAAAGCTTAGTTTTGTGTTTTAAATGTGAGAAATGCTGGGTATGAACAGAACATCAACCATATGATAAAATCAATCTGATTTGCTCAAGAGGTAGTGGTTTTTAAACAGCCTGCTTTTGATCTCTAACAATATCTATATATATAATGTGTATATAAATGACAATAAATATGACTTAAAGCCAAATTTAAATGTATTTATTAAGTCCTAATGACATGTAAAATGTTTCAAATCTTCAAATAAAATGTGTATTTTCATTTTTCCTATTACAATCTTAGATATGTTTTCCTTTATCATATCTTTGGTTAATATCCAATTTTTTAACACCACCTTCGCCAACATAAATAGACAGACTTGATGGAGAAAACTGAGATTAACAAATTTCTGGAGAATAATTAAATATAAATCACAGTCGCTAAAACATTATCACATCTAGCAGTTTGAGCTGGATTTGTAAAAATAACCAATCAAACCATTAACTTAACTCAATATTGAAAATTCTCTAATACAAAGACTTACTTATGCGCCAACCTTTACGCATAAAAAAAAAAAAAAAGAAAAAAGAAAAGAAATATATAAATATTAATAAAACACCCCATTTATATTTGATCAATAACTTTTCTAATAACATCACCAATACTTTGTTGTGGCTTCCTCCTCTCTGTTTTGGATTTTGAAAAATAACCCATCAAACCATTAACTTAAACAAAAATTGAAAATTCTCTAATACAAAGACTTACTTATGCGCCAACCTTTACGCATAAAAAAAAAAAAAAAAGAAAAAAGAAAAGAAATATATAAATATTAATAAAACACCCCATTTATATTTGATCAATAACTTTTCTAATAACATCACCAATAATTTGTTGTGGCTTCCTCCTCTCTGTTAATCTTTCTGATGCAGCAATCAATTTGTAACTGTTTCGTCGTGTGTACATTTGAGCATCTAGTTGCATCTGAGCCATTTTTTCAGGACGTATTTCATCCAAGTAGAACTCTTCGGAAAGGTAGGGGTTAAAACGGAAATAAGTATTTGGCTGGAGCAAATCCTGAAGTGTGTAGTGAACAGCTGTAAAAAATGTGTATATAAGTTACAATGGAACACATTATGATCATTATGTTCACTTAAATTATAAAATAAAACTAAATAAGCAGGGAGAAGATTTATGTACTACAAACTTCAAAATAGCAAACTAATAGGTCTTTCTCTTTATTTATATTCAACTTATGGATGATAATTTGTAATGTAAGATAAGTTATAACACACACTGAGGACAGAATATATAAATATTGTAATTAAATTATTCTTTTTTTTTTTAAATTCATTGTAAGATATTGAATGTTGTAATTTGTTTAATTTCTCACATTCAGTATCTGTAGCACTGTCAACCAGTGTAGAGAAGCGGCGTTTAAGCGTCACTTTGCCTGCTGGTATTGTTTTAAAAGATTCAAATCTTCCGGTGCCAAGGGAGACTACACAGTGAAAGTTTTCATTTGGCCACAACAGTCTACTTTCATGAATGGCTAAAGCAGTTGGATTGTTTGTTAGTATACCACCATCCTGAAAGAGATCAAACATATTTCATAAATCATTTGTTTGCTGCAGTGTGATCCAAATTATAGTTTTCTAAATAATTTCTCTGGATAGCTTTTGTCAAAGTCCATAAAAAAGTTGTAATAAATATTTTAAATGACACTTAGCTGTAACAACAAGCTTCTTATTACATTTAACTAACACTCTTTAGCCAACTTACAATCTTTAGACCTCTTACCTAAAATGTCTCCACTTCCCAACTAATTTGAATGTCATCACATTAAAATAAGGACAAAGAACATAGCACAGAAACGATAATTACTTCATGAATTTCACTCCCTTGTTGAAATGCCTCAAAATAGCCAGGTGCAGCTGAGGAGGCTCGAATCACTTCCCATATTTTGTACTTGCAACTACCAGGGTACTGAGATGTTGCACCAGGGGGGTGGTTATATGTGCGAAACATGAAGTTAGTAAGTTGTGGGGCACTGACTAGTGATGATACTGCTGACATTTTTGGGACTTCTGGATCACGTGAAAACTCCACAAACAGTCGTTCTCCAATCTCTTTTCTAAAAAGGATTATAAAATCAATAAAGAAACATAAATGTTTTTTTAAATTAACTTGCAAAAATTTTATTAAAAGCACTCACAAACTTTAACAGTTACTCATTTAGATTGAATTTGAAAAATATAATAATAATAACTTGCTAATATTTCTATCTATGAGATAAATTCAGTAGGAAATTCCTTTTCAGATACGACTTACTTAAGAATTTCTTCCCAGGAGTGTGAGTCATAAAACCCATGATTCCAAACTAATTTAGTAGTGCCCACAACTTTATTTCTGGTAAACATTTTAGTAGAACAGTCTTTGTAGAGCTGTTCACATCGATCTAGAGGCATTTTATAGAGACATATCATTGCAGCAAGTAAAGCTCCTGTGCTGACACCACACGCATAGTCAAAAAGTTGGTAGATTTTACGCCCTGTTTGTTTTTCTAAGGCTTTCAAAAACTCAATAGCAACCAAACCCCTAGGAGATAGAAAATAAAATAGTAAACACCAATTAATTTTTAAAAATAATTTCTAAAATAGCTTTGTATGCACTTAACAGGACTGAGTATTTAAAGAAAGTAAATTGTATTTTAACTCTATTTTACTTCTATTTCAGCTTAATTAAAACATTAAAAAAATCAAACTAAACTATATAAACTCACCTTGTACCTCCTCCATCAATTGAAAGAATTCTAATCCCAGGAGATGCTAGGCGTTTGCAGTGACCTAATAAAGACAGAGCTTCAAAAGCTAACCCTCTTAAAAGTTTATCAGGAGATTTTGAAAGACTCAATAGACATGGGACCACTTTCTCCTATTAATAAAAAAAAATGTAGATTTAAATGTTAGTTAAATATGAAAGCATATAAAAATATTTTTAAAAGAAATAATTGTATCATTTAACTAGTTTTTGCAAAGAAATGAAAAACAAGCAATAATGTTTAACAATGTTCTGGGTTTTTTGGGGAGGGGGTTCAGCCATTAGTTTTCAAGTACATTGTGAATTGTCTGCATCCCCTCAAACCCAAAACATTCTAAATTCTAAAAAAAGTACCCTGTAAAAGACACGTAAAGAGTGCCTGTGTAGACCTAATATAAATATTTTGTTGAAATCGATACAAAAACGAAAATTAAACCAGCATAAAATGTCAAAGAAAAATATATGCTTAAAACATCACTTACACTTGCAGCATCCCATACACATTCAGGGTGAGCCATGAGATGCTCACATAGTTCTTCTGTTCTTGTTATCTTGGACATTAAAGAATGGGCTGACTTCAAAGACTGCACTAAAGCTTTAGTTCGGGATTCTAATGAGAGTCTAGATATTTTCTCAGCTCTCCTTGCCTCTGCTTTCTTTTTCTTTGCCTCTGTGCTCGGTGTAATGGGAAACAAAGGTCCAATTGCTTGTGGTGTCTCATCTTCGATAGCATCATGTGATGAAGGATATGATGATAATGTTGTAGTATGTGGCATATCCTTCACACAAGATGTGTCATAAAATGACACTATGCTTTGGTTTATCTGCATTACAGTTTTTTCTAAGGAGTCTGCAGTATTTTCATTGTTGTGTTTTGGGTTCTGAGAATTCCCATTTTTGCTATTATTTATATTTGCTTGACGCAAAGCCATTACCTTTTTGGATGTCTCTGATATATATTTGTTAAACTCAGCAAATTTTGTTGGAATCATTGACCCTAAAGTAGCAAGTCCAAGCTGTAACTTCTGTTTCTTCTCCCCTGTAATGGATGATGAAGAATCCATAGCATGTGGTATAATGGCTGATGAGTTAGTTTTCTTTTGTGTTTTATCTGCCTCATCAGTTCGAAAGCGTTTGGTTATTGTCGTTTGAAATGTTCCATTTTGGCGACTACTTGTACAATCTATGGAGTCCTTATCCATACAAACTGGCATGGAGCCGCCAAAATATGTACAAGATATTTGATGTTTTGCAAACCTAAAACTGATTTGTAGTTTAAGCACAGACATTCTTACTTTCTGCTATTAGAAGGACAATTAAATTTAGCACACACTATAAATTATTTTTAACTATATTTAATTAGAGTGGCAGTAATTAGTCTATGTCCTAAAATGTATTATGGTAGCCTATTGCTGTAGCATGATTGACTGTTTTTTGTAATAGTTTTTGTTTTCAATCATTGCTAAAGCTTCAACAAAAACATAAGTGAATTATGCTTTTTTTTTCATTTCTACTGCATAGAAAATATTAATATCTTGTAGTTTGATTAACTTTGCCTCTTCTTTCTTCACGTTTTAAATAGGAGTATTGTTGAATTTGTTGACATACACCTCTGAATCTGAAAAAAAACCACATTTACACTATTATTTATAGACAATATTATTATTATTATAATAAAAGGGGACAATTTTTTATTGTTGAACTTAAATCAATATAAAAGAAATATTAAAATTTGCTTGTTCTTACTAGGCCCCTAAATCCTAAATAAAGTTACTTCTAGTCTACTACTACTAACAACTAGTCTACACTACTACAAAAGACCCCCAATTGACAATAAAAGACTTGACTTATTAATTAATGATTAATGTCTTAATGAAATTACTCTTAAAACTAAAATCAGTTACAAAATAGCAATAAGTCACTACTAGACTAAGTTAAAATTAGTTACAGTAATAGTAAAAATTTGTTTTAAAAGTTAACTGTTACTGTTGAAAATAACTTTTACACAACAGTAATCAGTAAACACATCAATGACATCATTATCATTGACGTTGTTTAAATTTAAAGTAGGGAGGGCACTTATAATGACTTACTACAAATAAATAGTAATTGACCAATACTACTAATAGTTAATAGTAAATAGGCTTAACAAAGCCTATAGTATAGTATAGTGTAAGGTTTAAATTAAAGTAAGTAAAATATATTTTTAAAAACTATTATTATTATTATTAGTACCAGTATAAGTATTGGTAACTTATACTTTGTATATGACTTATAACTTATGACAAATTATGACTTAGACTAGCCTATAATTAATAATATTATATCACAGGGATATACTCATATAGGCATAGGCCCTAGCCCTACCCTATTACTATTTAAATTTCAAGAATAAACAATTAACTGTACTACTGTACTGTATACATAATACATGTTACATACTACTAAACTATAGTTATAGAAGTCTATAGGGCCTGATAATTGATAATAATAATTAATATAAGCTAATAAGGCTAATACGGACCGCTAATACTAATAATAATACTATACTATACTAACTAATAACTATTAATAAATAATAATATTTTTATTTAAGTAAAATTACTAACAACTATTATATTTATGTATAACCTTTTAATTTTTAGACTACTAACTAAGAACTACTTTAGACTTAAACTTGAAGTGGTTAAAGATTACATATATATTATATGATGTAGATGAGAAAGTTACGGTTAACCGAAAGTTACTATCCAGTTATCAAAGAAAGAAAGTTATATTTAATAATCGTACCAAAAATACTCCAAACATTTGGCTTGGAAATATACACAGAACAGAATCAGAATGGTGATCCTGGTAATATACCACCGATGACTAGTTCATGATGGCGTGATAGGCTCATTAAGAAACGGGAAATTCTATTGGCTAAACTTTGACCTTCTTTGTTCTGATCTATTCTTACAAATTTAATTTATTTAAATGCTTCACGTAATATGTCAAAGTTTTCTCATAAGATTTAAGTCGTATTATTTCTGCATATACACGGTGCAGCATATGAAATCGGTTTATTTATTTCAGAAGACTTAACTGTACTTAAGGGGCTCATCCCCCCCCCCCCTTTTTTTTTTCTTTTTTTTTTTTTTTTTTGTTTTTATCATTTTTTTTTTTTTTACAGATTTATACAGCTACACACACCTACGTTTTAAACCAATCATGCGATAAAATGTATCACACGCCCCCATTAATGACCAATCAAAATGCACATAACATTGTACCGTTTATAAACATGACCAAGAATGTAGAAACGCATGGTTGTCATTGATAGCAGAAACTTGACCCACTAACCGCAATTTTTAATAATAATAATAATAAGCAAAAATGTTATCGTTTGTGTTTTGGGACGGTGAACATTAAATGTCATATTCTTTTTCTGTTGCAAGTGGGCATATATATTACGTTGTTTGATTGGGGGAAGTTATTTTTTTTTACTGATTAAAAACGTGGGAATTATCTTTTATTTTTTTCGAAATTCTAATCCTTTTCCTTAGCCTTACCTTAGTTGGTACAGACTTAAATTTAAATTTTGCGTTCGTTTATCATTAATGAATGGATGAAGGCTATTAATAAAATTGGACGAGTGCATACACACAATACTTCCTAATATTTACGATTTAAGGAGTAGGTGAGTGGGTCAAAAATGTCATAAATAATATATGATTATGATAGATCTATAACATGTGCATTGTCTCTTAAATTATTTGAAATAATATTAGCTTTATTATTGTAATATTTCGCTTGTATTTGTATTGATAATAAAGGTCACTTTTGCCTTTAAAATATGTCGTCTTGATATTGATTGAGTTCTATTGATATTCATTAGTTAGCCCAACCCCATAAAAACAACCAAACGTTGTGTAAGGCACAGTAAGGGGTCGTCTATTAATAACTCAACAATTTTTTCGCAATTTTTTACCCCCTCCCCCCCCCCTTGTCAACAATGTCAAACTTTTGA